>SJYQ01003360.1:275470-301869 GCA_006410935.1 Redunca redunca | reverse complement strand
ATATCTACCAAAAAATACAAATTGGTACTTCTTTTGTAAATAATGCTTTTAATCATAATTAGAGACTGAAAACCAAAAATATTCTTATTTATCCTATATCTAAACATAGTTATTTATCCTCTCCCAACTTTTTTGTTGCACGCTTGTGAATAAGGTTGTCTTAAGACTCTTCTTGTTGTTAGTAGCATTTGCAGAAAAATATAAATGATACCCTTGGTAAAATCTATTTACAATGCAGGATGTAGCAACAAAAAGTCATAAAAGCATTTAATGGTCTTTCAACTATTTTGCCAGTATTCATGCATAAAATCACACATTTTCACAAATCTTGATAAATATATCTAGGTCCAAATGTCACTATTTTTCTTCCCAGAAAGAGAGGCTTGACACAAAATTAGGGCATTATGTTCTGGACTAGACAGCTCCTTTTTGCATTTGAGTTTTTATTGTGAATAAAAAGTATAATTTTCATAACAGAAGAACACTTTTAGAGGGCAAGAGACATTTCCTATGTGAGAGACATGAATTTTTCTATTTAGAAAAAATGAAGAATGTTTTAGAAATGTTAGTTCTATAACTTTCTGTTAAAGCAAACCTGAAAAAGAATGTAAAAATTCAGCAATAAATGTGTTCAATTTACCACACACCTATTTAATACTTACTCTGTGACAGGTACCATGCCAAAATGGAGCTGTTGACAGTTCTAAAGAGTCGTTCCCAGTGGTAATTAAGCCTGATATACTTTGAAGAAAGGTTTGTTGTTCTTTCTTTCTTTTTTAAAATTTGTTATTGTTCTTACTGTTTTATTTTTTCAGTTTACTTTATGAGATAAAGAAATTGAAAAAAGTAGATAATTACTCTTCTTATGAAATCCAACAAAACAAAACAAAATAATTTCCCATCTTAAAGTAAAACAAAAACAAACAAACAAAAAAAAAAAACTAGTCTTGGTCAAAGAGACTGTAGCTCCAAAGTACATTTTACATTTTAACAGTAACTCATTTTATTAAAGTATATATAAAGTACAATTAATATAATTCTAGTATCCCATCTTCTCTGTTTTCTATCAATTGTCTATGCCTAACTTCTATCTTTGTCATTGTATTATCCTGTTTACTTCATATACAGGGATGTATTTCATGGCAGAAGGACCAGGAAACAGCAGAAAGATATAAGAAAGATTAAACAAGTTTAAGGGGAAAAGTGAAAAGCCATTATTTAGCATTAAGACAAGTAGTCTCTGAGTACCTAATGTAGGGGAAAATCCATGTAAAATATCATATTTGAGAGGATATAGAAATTATGAAATGTTAAAGACTGTATAAAAATTAAACATAGAAAAATAATTTGGATATAAAGTAATAAAAAGCTAAAGTGAATAAAACACCTGAAAAAATTTCAAACAATAAGTACAATAAAAAACAAATAAGTGAACAGACGTTGAACCAGGCTTTTCCAAGTTCCCTTTTTTGTCCTCTGATTCTTTATGATTCCACAGCACAACAAAATTCCCCTGACTCTGATTAATTTGTATGTTATCACTAACAAAAATTCTAGATGTTTTGAATTCTAAACATTTCTGCAGTTTCCCCCAGGTTCTAGATCAAAAGAGAGACACTGTACTGATTGAATAAATGTCTGTACCAACATTCAAGATATGAATATATATTTTGTGATTTCTTATTCAGAGCCCAATTCTAATAGAGGGCTCCAGTTTCTTTATGAAGGTTTATCTGTAAATATATTTTCTAGAAAGATGCAGCCCTGATTTTATTGGGTGGTCTTGGCAGTAGACTTGATGTGCCATACCTGTTGTTCACAACAGCATCCTAAAGATCCTGGAGAAAGGGCAATTGGGCTGCACTGTCTACAAGGCCTACAGGCCTGTGCTTGCCCAGCTTTAGGACTAAAGAAAGAACTCCAAGTCAGCGACAGAGACATCAGCTGTTTCATGGATGGGGGATGGTACAAAAAATCCCGGAGCAACAACCCATTCTGCATGCAGCAGACACAGGCATGGCAGGGCAACTGGTATGTCGCCCTTTGCTCTTACAGAGAGGAGGAGGTTACCAGTTACAGGGGAGACTGACTTCAGGTTGACTCATAGGCTACCAGGGAAACTGGCAGACGGTACTTCCTCACTGCCCTTTGAAAAGCTATCATGGTGAGGATATTATGATCTAAAGATTAGAGCAGCCACTAGCTGGGATGCAGACAAGTATGTAGGAAGGTCAGTCATGTGAGTAGGGTATAGTTGAAACAAGTTGAGCAGGGGATATACAGAGAGCAAGAGAATAGCCATCTGGTGGCCTGATCATACAGAGCCCACAGCACAGAAATAACCTTTGATATAGATAACTCTCCTAGTGCAAGAACCATAGCTATTTTTTTTCATAGCCATTTGCAGGTGCTGAGTGCAGAGGCTGTTACATAGTATATAGCTATTAAGTGAATGAATGAACTCAAAATTCTTGGGCTGCAACTCCTCAGAGCTAGGGAAAAAAATCTAGTTCCAGGGCAGGGATAAAGACATAGATGTTGAGAATAGATATGTAGACAGGGTGGGAGAAAGGGAGGGTGGGATGAACTGGAGACACATTAATGCACTACCATGTGTGAAATAGCAAGTGGGAACCTGTGGTATAGCATAAGGAGTTCAACTTGGTACTCTGCCATGACCTAGAGGGGTGGCATGAGGGGGATGTGGGACGGAGGACTAAGAGGAAGAGGATATATGTATATTTAAGCTGATTCAGTTTGTTGTACAGCAGAAACTCATACAACATTTTAAAGCAATTATATCCCAATTTAAAAAAAAATAACATCAATGAAACCCCCTATATAATATAGGAAAGTATCAGGAAACTTCATTCAAGGCTGTTTCTGATATTAATAAAATATGTGACCTCAAAGTAGTCACCTTTACTTTGCAATTTTTTTATATAAAATGTGGTAAATTGGAAGAGATAAATTGCATGTTCCTTCTAGTTTCAACAACCTAAGTAAGAGTTTCTGACTAAAATTAAAGAACAGAAAGATGATGGCCAAAAGGACAGAGATCAGCATCCTCAAAAGCTCATTCAGACAAAGTGTATCCTGACTGTGGACCACCAACAACCAATCCCCAGCAGTAAACACATATTCTGTTCTAGTAGCTAGAAATAGGAGATCATCTTGACCACAAGTATGCTCAGGTTAAAAAGCACTGACAGCAACAAGCTTTACAATCAGCAGCTGACTTGAAATTCAAGGGCTACTTCCTTGAGAGTAGAATGACAAGGATTTGATGAGTTTGGGGTAGTTCTGTATTCCAACTCCTTCCCCGCTTAAAACACACATGGACTGCATTACTACTGATTGTGCCTTCTGACAGTCTAGTTGCTAAGTCTTATGCAACTCTTGGGTTACCTCATGGACTGTAACCTGCCAGGCTCCTTTGAGCATGGGATTCTCCAGGCAAGAATATTGGAGTGGGTTGCCATTTCCTGCTCCAGGAGATCTTCCTGACCCTGGGATCTAACCCGGGTCTCCTGCATTAAAGGCAGATCATTTACCAACTGAGTTATGATGGAAGCCTTCTGAAGAGGTATCCAAAAAGCAGAATAAAATTTGTCTCTCAAGTCTATATTATTATTATGGAAGTCAGTTGTTGTCTAATGAGGATGTCTAAATCAGTGAAGATTCCTTTCCTTCCTACTGTCAAAAGTTTTCCAAACACGAGATAAAATGTAAAACAATCAAAGTTGTATGACCTTTTATTATTTATCTGTTGAAAGTTATAATTGTCTATCTTTTGTGCTTTTCACTGCAATATGTATATCTTGAGTATTTACATATCAGGATAGTAGAGAGATGTCCAAACATAAAAAAAGAGAAAAACAATGTGCCTGGAAATACTTTTACTTTCCAGGTTTAATTAGATATTTCAGTATATCACCCTTTATTTTCTTCACAGGTGTGTACATAGCTCCTCCTGCTGCTGCTGCTGCTTCTGCTAATTCGCTTCAGTGGTGTCTGACTCTGTGCAATCCCATAGACGGCAGCCCATCAGGCTTTACTGTCCCTGGGATTCTCCAGGCAAGAACATTGGAGTGGGTTGCCATTTCCTTCTCCAATGCATGAAAGTGAAAAGTGAAAGTGAAGTCGCTCAGTCGTGTCTGATTCTTAGTGACCCCATGGAATGCAGCCTACCAAGCTCCTCCATCCATGGGATTTTCCAGGCAAGAGTACTGGAGTGGGATGCCATTGCCTTCTCCGACATACCTCCTAATACTTAACAAATATTGGAATTCAAGTTGCACTGAACTCGTGTTAATCTCAGCTCAATCCCCATGTCCTACCTGAAACTGCATGCTACCAAACACAGCACACTTGTGAAGGAAAGCAGTTAAAAATGTTATATGCATTGAAATGCTACAGTTGGAGAAATGAAATCAATCCAAAGGTTTTTTTGTTTTCTTAGTGACTGTTCAGTGTAACTCTGCTTCCATTCTAAATTACTGATAATATTTCTTTAACAATTCTCAGTCTCTCAACCACCACCCGCTTCCTTTTCCTTCTCATCCTGTGTCTGTGTCTGCTGCTGCCTGGCAACTTTTCTGTGTGGAAAGGCAGGGTAAGAACTCTAGCAGCCTTTGGAATGATAGCTACAGAAATCCTTAGCAACCCGACTTTCAGGCCAAGTCTCCTTCACACACATCACTTCCAGGAGACAGACTCATACTAGGTTTGTAAGGAGACACAAGTTCTCCGCCTAACATGGCTTTTTAGGTGTGTTAAGTTATAACAGTAGCACGGAGCACTACTATCTGTGCAAAAGGCTCAACAGTGCTAAGAAAATAATGGAGTTAGCATAAATGAAATCTGATGTTTGATCACATGCACCCAAAACATGGCTCTAACTGGAAATATAAGATTACCACTCACTGATAATTAATATTTGTGTGTTGTTTTAGACGAGAAAGTAAGAATGATTGGTTCTACCTTGTTTAATTTATCTCAATGAGAGATTTCATAACATTGTATAGTCTGATGAATTAATTTATTTAACTTGTCAGTGTTAATAACCCTGATTAGAATGAAGGAATTATAATGGGCCATAGGAACAGAGTCTGAACAGTAACTCTTAACTATTCTCACTTCACTAATAGTATACTGTATTAATCGTTTTTCATTAAAGTATATGTGATGGGAAATAAAATGTTTCATAAGAAATTATGTTTTCTCTTTTACTTATAATTCATTATAACTGGATAGTCATTCAAATCTAGAAGTAAATTTTTTATTTCCAAAACTCAAATTTGGCCTGGACCTTTGTCAACCTCACTGATGCTCATAAAAGCTCTTTGATTAATTGTTCATTTTCAATATGTATTTGGAAGATGAACCCCAGTATACAAATGATCTGTGTACAGGACAATTTTATTTTATTGCTCTTTGACACTGGCCTTAAGTCAGTTTTGGAGCAAATGTGCTGCTATTAATATTTACTCTGTTATATATTATTATGGTTTTGTGGTATGAGCCAATGTCCTTATTATAACTTTTGTCTTAAAACTCTGCTTGACATGCATTTAAATGTACATGTTGTGTCCACTTGACCACTGCTATGTACTTAAAAATCCATTCTTCCACCAGATTGCTGTGGAGCATTTCTTATACCATTTACATTTTTGTTAATAACACCTATTTGCATTCTTAAGTCTCAAGTTTTATCTTAAAAAGACAAAATTGAGGCTCATTCACAATTGATGTTAAATGTAATCATCTTTTATTGTTATGCCAGCCTATATGTTAGTAAACTTCCATAATTTCCAGTGCTATTTTACACCATTATTTTGAGTCATGTGTCATTCACTCATGATGATTTGATTGTTGATTACTAAAAGTTAATTCTATTTTGCTTTATTATACTGGTCACCATGTGTGGACAATGCATCCTTGATTTTCTTCCATTTAGGACAGTTAAAAAGTCGATCAGTGTATCTAAAAGAGATCACCTGGTTTTTATTCTGCCTAATTTGCCTAATATATTACTATTAGGAGGCATTACAAATTAAAAGTGTAACATACTGAGAATATGTTAGAATGGAATTTACTTCCCTGCTTACCTTTCATAACTTTCCCCCTTTAAATAGCTATCAGTGGAATCCAGGGCTGCTACATATACTTCTGCTACAGAAGTGAATGAGCCATTGATTTTCAGTCATAGCACTATGGTACACGGTTTAGAGTCTTTGGTTGATTGTGTTCCGGGCTACTCTTCTCCACCTTGCAGTTTTTGAAATGGGGGTTGGGGGGTAGGTAATAGGTAGTAATAGTATAGAAGAGGAAGACTTTTTAACATCCTTAGTTTGTTTTTTGAGCTTCCCCTTGTTTTATTGCCAAAACTTAAGTGCATATGGATTTCCTAATAGCTGACCTCCTAGTTGACTGAATGGGCTTTTGTCAAAAAAAAGACACCTACTTTGTTTCAATGAAAGAATACTTTGCAGAATGCAGAGGTCTGTGGACACTTGAGAAGAAATATCTATTATTGTGAGCATCATTCAAAATATACCTTTCTCCCCCTTTGCAGATATTCTTTGAACTCTGCCATTTATTCCAAAGTTTGTGAGTTTTTTGCATGGAGTGAAATAGGAAAACCTCTTTGTTTCCTATATGAAACAATAAAAATGACTAGGTGAAATTATATAACAACTTTAAAAGAAAAAATATCATAAAATTTTAAATGTGGAAAGAGTTATCTTTTAGGCATGAAATGAGTCAATTTACAGGGGCAAATAAACTTTAATACATAAAATATGGCAAAATTGCTCTAAAGAACATATTTTATAATCACAGACTAAGTGGCAATATCTCTCATGGTCACCTGTGATCTTTGACCCAGTCTAATTTTAATGGTTTCTAAGGAGCATCTGAAGATATTTCTGGATAATTTTACTCTCATAAGAAGCTAGTTTATTGTGCTAACATTCATCTAAAGTAAGTTTCACTTGGTAAATTGAAAGCCTATTTAAAATATCTTTCCTTTTCTGTGAACCTATTGCTTAGTTTTGTGCTTTCCTTATAGTTTTCCTTTACACCAATTTCAGGTGTTTAAACATTAGACACAAAACATTTTTAATATTTGCTCTTTAGGCAAGAATTACTGATGTTACAAGGGGAAAAAAGTAAGTCTTCAGCAATTAAGATTTCTGAGTTTTAATTTAGCATTTTTTGAGTGATGAAAATTTTAGGCAGTTGAAAGGTCATATTTAAAATACTTAGGCAAACAACTTTTTAAAAAATTGCAGATTCATTTTAATACCTCCGACAGTTTGAGAAAGTTCTTAATACTATCACTGTACTGTGTAGAAAAAAAAGAAAAAAAATAAAGCAGCAAGAGTTCAAAATGGTTCAAGTAACCCTTTTAAAGAGAGAAATATACACAATAAAACTGCCTATTTTTTGCTTCATGGTTCCCTACTTAGGGGGTCTCTTTCCATCCACCTTCCCTTCTTATGCAACGGGTGATGACATTGGCGGTTTGTTTTGTTTTTGTTGCTGCTGAATCACTAAATTTTCATCTTTGTCCCCAGGTACTACTCAGCATAAAAGTTAAAGGTGCAATTCAAAAAGCATTGCAATTTTTGTGGCAAGCGTAGGGAACCATTTCCCTAAAAGAAGCCCAGTTACTCGGCTCGTCGTTCCTTCTGAGGAAGGAAGCTTCCAGGGAGCAAAGGGATCAAATGTGCTTTGCCTAGAAAAACATCTATCTCAGCTCCGGTGGCTGCTAGTTCCGAACTGGCTGTTAAACGCGGAGCTTCCTAAGCTTCTGGCTGGCTCAGCCCAATGCAGAAGTCTCCCCCCTTCTCGAAAGACCCAAATCCCTACAGACCCAGCTTGGAGTTACTTTCCCTTCAAGGAGACTGAAATAATTGTGATTTGTGGTGCTCTCAGTTCGCGGTGGTATTTTCCTGTTGTGTTAAATGCCTCTTACCAAGTAATAGATGTGATTTATGTGCACGATGGAGGGGTATGTGGTGGATTCGGTGATTAATCAGTGAATTCCCCTCCGCTGGCGTCTCTCACTGCCCCTCTTTGCGTGATGTAAGATCAGACGTACTCTGCATTGAAAAGTCAAGACACACGAGCGGCTCGCTCGCGCTCACACACACACTCTCTCCCCCACGCGCGCGCATCCGTACACCTTCCACATCCTGCTCCAGGCAGGAGAAGGCGGACTGGCTGGGCTCATTGAGCTGAAGAATTTCCAGTGACATTTGTAAATGACGCTGCTCGATTCGGGGCTCCGAGCCACGGCCGCCGCCGCCGCCGGGCCGAGGGTACCGCCGAGCAGTCTCCGGCTCAGGCTTCCTCCCCGGGCGACCACGATGTCCGAGTTTCTCCTCGCCTTACTCACTCTCTCGGGATTATTGCCTGTCGCCAAGGTGCTGACCATGGGAGCCGACCGAGGTAAGGAAAAAACCCCTCCCCCTTCCTTGCCCCCTGTCTTCCTTGGCTTTCCTGCTGGGCGACGCTTGCATATAAGTGAGTGTGAAACTTAAGTCCTTGCGGCCCCGCTCCCCGGGACCGTGGGCCACTGTGCGCTGGCCTCGTGGTGGGTGAGAGGTGCAGTGGGGGTGGGGGGGTGTCTCCGAACCAGTAACCCTAGTCCTCAGCTCCCGCACAGCTTTTTCTTTTGGCCCTTTGCCGGTCCTGATTTTGTCCCCCCGGGAACGTTTGGACTTGACTGCGCGCTTCTGCCCGCGCATCCCAAGCGCTGCAGATGTTGGGATCAGAATTCGCTTTCCTAAGACTTCACATCGCGCTCACTTTCTGGGCTTCGAGCTTTTGCGGGCTCAGGGTTCTCCGCGTTAAGTGTGTGCTTCCTTAACTTATCTCCTGGGTTAACTTCCTTTCCTGCTGCACCCAAGGTCTCTGGAGAGGGGAAAGCGGAGACTCCAGCCTCTTTCGTTTCTGGAGCCCTTTTCTGGGGCAAATTCATTTGGGTCATCAGTAGAGAAGCTAAAGCTTTGGCGGAGCTTCTGGGCACAAGCACCTGCTTGAACTTGACTTTTTTGATTCCCGAATGTCTGTGGCTCAGCTTATGGTGCCCGGAGAAGCTAACCCATCGCTGGCTTCTTGCCCTTGCTATTTCTCCAAACAGCTGACGAATGATAGAAGTTTAAAAGGGAATCAGTATGGGGAGCAGAGCAGAAAGGAGAGGAGGTGGGCTATATAATAAACCGAATTTGATAAAGTTTAATTTGGAAACCCAAGAATCTCTGTGCAAGTTTCATAATCTTTGACGAGTCAGACCGGTGAAAAAAGACAAAAAAGAAAAAAAAAAAAAAGTAGATCTATATTTGAGCCATTGGCATTGAAATGGTTAACTGTTTAAAGTAAAATCAGAAGTATCATAGATCTAGTTTTGTTTTTGTTTTTAAATCCTAACAGGAGTTCATATTGGCTAATATATTTTGGTTTGGGGGCTAATAAGAAAAAGAGTAAGAAAGAAAACGTACCCAGATCTCAATGCCAAGCAAATAGGCAGAATGTTGTATTGGGAGATTCAGCGACTGTGTTTAAGGGTAGCAAATTATGAAATGACTAAAAAGTGTTGCTTCATTAATGGAAAGAACAGGGAAATGAATTGTAGTGTTTCTACTCAACCTGCTCTGGACAACCAGATTATAGCCTTTATAGCTTACCCTCACATGTCATTTCCTTTAACAGTAGTGAGACTAATATGAGTTCCTTTAGGAAGTCTGACGTTTACTGAGTGATAATCTTTTAAACATATCTTTGCCACCTAACCATTTAGCTTCTGAACTTGCCTTAACTTGCCTTGAAGTTGGTCTGGAATAGTTGAAAACTATACTGATAAAATGGAAGCACATAGCTTTGACTAGAAATGATGATGTCTTTGATCCGGAACAATCAGCTCTCAACCTTTCTTAGAAAGAATGTTTGAAGTTGGACCAGAACAGATGAACAGAGTACAGCTTTTCAGTCCTGTGTGCTAGCAAAATAGAATGACACTGTCAGATACTGCTATGGGGCTCTTTCTGTGTGAGTCTCCATTCTCCAGAAACTTGGCCTCATCTGGAATTAAGTCCCCAGTGCTTCTGTATGTGTTTATGAGGAATAGGGCCATTGCTACAATGATTGGAATGAATACTGGATAGAATTTCAAATATACAGACCCCTAACTTTCTTCTGAGATAGAAAACTAAATAGAAGGATTAGAATTTGATGTCCATTTAGTTCCAATAAGGAGAGGGATATATAAGATAGAAACAGGGCACATGGAAAAGGATTGTTACTCTTTCCTAAAACTGAAATAGTGCCTGATTGTATCACCATGCCAGCATAAGAAGTGCTATACTGGAGAATACAAGTAAAATGGTTATGAACCAACAGTTTACCGCTATTATACATATTTAACACAACTTTCAAAACTGTTATAAAAGAGCTAAAAATGCTACAGCTAGCTATCAAAATTGAAAAGGGTGGGTCCCATTTGGAAAAGGGGAGAAAAGAGAGAGAGCAATCTTGTTGAAAGTTAAAAGGAAAGTGCTGCTGCATTATGACAAACTTCTCTTACTGAAATGCTGAAACAGAAGATATGGGAATATAAACTCAAGAAAGAGGTTAATAAGATGTAGCTTTCTGCCCAGGCTTATGTCAGTTGTCCTTGAAGGACAGAATAGGCCTGTGAATTACACAGGTGTATTTTGTAGTGCAAGACCTAACTTCAAGCCAGAAAATGAGAAAACACTTTCAGGTCCTCCAAATAAATATTAACTAATGGGTAGCTTCTTAAACTGTGTGAACCAGATGGTTGCATTACCCTCTACCTCCATTTCTCTTCCTTTTCTGTATAAACTCAATATTTTTTTAAATAGAAAAATACTTGAACTTGTATACTTGCATTCAGTTTATGCACATACACTTGTCCTTTAATTCTATATTGTTTATTTTTTTTAAGTTTGCATTGATTTTGGTACAGAGTTAAGCTGATGTACATGTCAGTTTTTATTAATTTCATCACATCTGAAAAAAGGAAACATCTTTGTAAGTCTAACAGCAAAACTTGGAGGATAAATCATGTTCACTTAGAATCAACCAGTGTGTCATATAACAATGTCATATCACATCAAAGTATTGCTTGATAAGGATTAAGACTTAAAAGGAAGTATATTTTAAATTGTCAAATTTTTTGAAAAGAAAGTGTTTGAAAGAACTGAAGCTAGTCTCTTTTATGTTCTTGAGTCTGGCAAGATGTGGAAACATATTTCCAAATAATTAAAGTTCATGCTGCTGTAATCATTTAATCATTTAAATGTATATGTCTATAAAGTCATCTAAAACTGGCAATCATGTATGTTAAAATTTTAATCTCGAAATTTTCACGGCTGCTAGCCGTGTCTCTTTATATTCCAGAAAAGTTAAAGTTTTGTTTTTAAGAGGTCTCCATAATCTTTGAATATTCCTGTCTGTCTCTCAAGTTCAAATTGAAAATGTTACAAAGGAAAGGAAGCAATAAAAAAATAAAGAAAATTTTCAGTGTGTTGAAAGAAGTATGTAAATTGCAGAAAACAGAATAGGGAGGGAAAGAAAGAAGGCAGAGGGGAGAATTCCAAATGATACTTCTACGAAGAGGCTGAATCCAGATTAGTGTTCCTAAAAGAAGAGATTAAAATATCTTTTGACAAAATAATTTCTTAAGATAAATGTTGTCCACTGATATCATGATAAATATCCTATGGAAATGTTTGCAGTATACAAATAAAGAAACTTCCATCAGTGTGAGGCTGGATATAACTAAACCTGAAGAATGAAGAGAGAATACTACAGAAAACTTAAATCTTTTAACTGTGCTAGAATTGTTAAATGGAAGTGATTTGTTTAAGTGAATGTGAAAGAAATATTTTTAGAAAGGGTGGTGGGTGAGGGATATAGTTGATATATTCTTTAAAATGAGACTTATTTGTAAAAGCTACTTATTTTTCACAGTAGAATCTTGCAGAGATTTTTAGTTTCCAAGTGTATGGGATCCAGGACATTAGTTTCTTGCTACTTGTCTTGTCAATCTCTTTTCAGAGCCTAGGGTGTACCATTAAGATAGGCTCCATTTAAAGTCACCTGGATTTAATCTTTATAAAAATTACAATGATGAGGTATCTCTGTGTCTTCCCTCCATTCTTTTTTTTTTTTTGAGTCTTCTTTTAATTTTCACATCTTCTATGAAATATAACCTCTTTCTTCAATTTCTTCCTAGTTGTAGAGATTCTGTGTAGTAAAAGGTACCAAGCAGATGTATTGATACATTTCTCTATCTTCTGAGGCTGTCTGTCAAAACAGTTCTTGTACAAAGGAAACAATTTGCTTCATTCTAGATGGATACATTCAAAGAAAGTAGAATTAATACTAAAAGTTAATCACGATTGTCCCAACATGATGTCATTAGTTAAATTAATTTAGCAGTAAGCAAAACCCACCTGTTATATAGAAAGATCTTCAAAGAAGATAACTTCTTTTAAATGACTGCCTTGGTGCCCAGAAACTATAAAAATACCACTTTGGCCTGGAAATTGGAGATAGATTTTTAAATGAAACTTTTACTTTTTAGAAAATTTTCAGACAATATATGTCTAGTTTCGTGATGACCACCTCCTTAAAAACATTATGAAATGAAAGAACTTTGAGTTATATTTCAACTCCTAGCGTGCAGTATTCTAATGAGTGAATTTCCATTTAATATGTAATTTGTTGTAACAGAATCTGACAGTTGAGGAAATAAATGTCAATGTGTATTTGCCTTTGAAATGGCTATAATTATGATGCACCCAATGTGTATAATTTAAAACAATGTTTTTAGTAACTGTACTTCTAAAGAAAGTTGAGCAAAATATTTACTAGTTTCATTGCAAATTAGCCAGAATATATACTGGACCAAACCTATATCAGGATAGAGTTATGTTTACTCTGATTACTTCAAAAAACATTCTTTATAGTTTCTGAAGAAATCTAGATCTTTATATTTAATTGAAAAATAATGACTCAAACCTACCTTGATACATAGAGAGCACATTTCTTTTTCCCCAATGGGACAGCAAAGGCAGAATAATTGTAACCAGTCAGGCAATGCTCTTCCATGGAGTTGCTTTCCATCTTCACATGGATTGTTCTTCTCCAAATTTCACCAGTATAACAACCCATTGAAAAAGAGGCATAAGAATGAAGCTACAACATGGCAGTAACAAATCTAACAATCTACAAGTCTTAGGGGCATTCTACAGTTGTTTTCTTTTAGGAGATATTTAGCATTTATTAGTTGCTTGGAAAAAAAAAGTTCCATTATTTAAAATTCAAATACAAAAAACTTGGAAATATCTCTAAATATTAGAGTTTTTAAAGTTATTTTTGTACTAATTCATATATGTGCCAATGAATATCTTTAACTACATGCTTTTGAAGAGTATTGTGCTTGCAATAATATGTAATCACTGTCTCACTATTGTGTGTGATCTCATTTGAATAAATATTAATCTCTCCAACTACATCTGAACACTCTATATTGTAGAAGAGGGAATGAACTCTTCAGAAGATTTTGCAACACATCTGAACAAGTAAGTTTAGACCTTCAAAATTTATATGCTTTTTTCTATTAGAAGTTTTTCTGCTATCAGCTGCCTTCACACTTTTAAATCTATATTTTCTCCTCATAAATGATTTGGTAGCCTTCCTTCCCAGCCCCCCAGCATAATTACAAGGCTAAGTGAGAAAGTATGTATTATTTATTGCTCTGTTTTGAATTCAGTGATACTAAAATATAGTTTCTTTCTCTCTTTCCATCCTATTGATTTAGTCTGTCTCTATACAAGCTCAATTATTTTGACTGAGCTTTCTGACTAAACAAATTGGTTGAATTGACTAGGAACTAAATGAGCATCAAACTACTAGATAGTAGCCAGTCCTGGTAAAATAGTAAAATTGATCTTGCATAAAAGCTTAAAATTAAATTTTATGGAAACAACAACAATGTATTTCCCTGAAAGACTTATACATGATACTTCCTATCTGTGCTTTGTAGAGTAAATCAAATGTACCTTTGCTGTTATGCAGCTCGTAAAAGGCAAATTCATTATGTTTGGTAGTAATTGTTTATTTATATCATGGGGTAGCATAAGAGTTTAAAGCAGCATTAGGATATTAATAAATACATGCTCTGAATTTATTCCTGTAGAGACAAATGCTACTTTATTGAAAATTGGTTTGAAAGTTCTTATTCTTCTTTTTTGGCTTTGTTTATTGAGTTATTTTTTCAAAATATTTAAAAAAATAAAATATATTTCAAAGTCAAGGCTCTCAATATAGACTATAAAATGGAAATCATTACAGTGCTAAAGTGGACAACAGTGTTTAGTGTGCTTTTAAATATGACTATAATAACTTTCACACACAGTCACATTAACTTTGTTTTAGTCAGCAATTATATGTCCAGTTGTGGTTAAAAAAATGTGATGGCTTGATTAAATAAATGCACCCACTCACTTGTTGCTGATTTCTCGGTAGGTTAGATTCTTTTAATTATCATCAAGGGAAAAGGCTAATGGTTTAGTTGGTAACAATGGTGTCACTTAACATTATTCAATAACTCTGCCACTCTCATTTGTTGAATAAGGATATATTATCTACATTTGGAATTTCTCGTATACTCCAAAGTAGTTGTACATATAAAACACTTGTCAAAGATTTCTTTACCTATAGGAACAATGAAAAATAATTTCAGTTTATATATTCTTATCTGTTTAATCTTATTTTTTCTCAGAAAAAGTTTGAATATAGCCATGACTGTATAAAAGTTTTCCATTTACATGTGAATAATATTATAACTATGCCCTTTATACAAGACAAGTTGAGAAAGTATCTTTTCATATGAGATTCTTTCTAACTTTTTTAAATAAGAAAAAAAATCTTGAAGAAGATAGAGTGGGTTGCCTTGCTAAGATCCCATTTTATCTCACAAGGCATTCTTATTAACAGTCAGACATCTCTTCCTGAGATGCACGCACCTCATTGTCCTGGCTGGCTTAGCCTTCAGACCAAAGACAGGTATTGTTGAAACACGACCTCATTTTAGTCAAAAGAATACATTTCTTCTTTAGGTAAGATCAAGGTACCACAGACCGTCTCTTGTTTTATTCTTGCAATCAATAGGACATTCCTTCCTAACTTTTCCCCATTGCATTGACATCCTTCAAGACTTCCAAAATGGCTTTAGAATTATGAATACGATTCCTTAAGCATTTTTTTACTGCTGAGTTTTTCTTTAATGGCCTTTTGCTCATCTTAGCTCTTTCTTCTTAAAATGAGAAAAGAGAACTAAAGCTAGAGAGGGATGGAGAAGAGAGCTAAAACTTCTGGTTCTGGTTGCTTGATTTGAGTGTTTCTGGGGTATTTTAAGATATTTGTGAAAAAGAAAAACTGTTGAATAAGGCTAATGAGTTTAGAATGATTGTTTTCCTTAGAAATTAGACTGTATAAGGAGAGGAAGGACAAAGATGCTAAGAGAGAAAACCTTGGCAGTAAAAATTTTTTGAAGCTTCAGTCCGCACAGATCAGGTAACTGAGGCAGTAAGGAACTACTCAAACATTTGCTAAAATATAATTTGCTAAAATTTGCTAAACTATAAAATTTTGAGATTTACAAAGATTTGGTTTTTAGATAGATAATCTAAGACCTTGTGTGCATTTTCTAAAATTGTTCATTATATATTTTATTGGTATGACCATGCTAAAATAAAAAGTATGCTTTATTAAAATATTCCACTTTATTCAGCTCTACTAATTTTTAAGGCACTTTTCTCATAATTAAGCTCTGAAAGTACAGTGATAATGATGCCAGCTCATGGGTGAGATTTTTGCTTTGTCAGGTGAAACTATTATAGATTATGTCTACTGGACATCCGTATTTATGAGATTTTCATTAAAAAATAACTAAGATTTATAGGTAGAATTGCTAACCAGAATTCAGGCCCTTTTGCTGAGTCCTCGTATCACTGTCATTCTAACAAAAGGGCTAGCAGTTCACCAGCACCATGCTGATGGCCTGTAATACTCGTGGTGTACAAATCTTACTTAGGGGAAATGATAGTGACTTTATCCAACATTGACCAACATTAAAAATAAGTAGAATTTAGAACTGTCCATCTTTGGATGGAGTTCTTTCCTACGCTAGAATGCTTTCTTCTGTTTTCACTTGCTGATGATATTGTCAAGTAGTTTGAAGTTAATCTTAATAGTGTAAGAACCAAAACCTTGGGACTTTTTCCCATTCCCCTCTCTTTTCTCATTGCTGGGAGATTGTAAGGTTATGAAAAGCATGACAGTTTTTATTTTGTATGTATTTTTTCTGAGTGCCTGTGAAACACTGCTAGAGGTTTACAGAAAACTTTTCCAACCAATTCTGAAAAGAGAGACCTGGCAGTGTCTCTCATACCTTCCCTGAATGCAAAGAAGACAGCATATGTGTAAACATCTCACACACTGGTATCTCATTAGATACATACTCATTATTTCATTAATTATACCATTAACTTAATGTAAATTGCTAAGAGCAGAAGAAATCCATTGTGTTGTAAGGGCACTTTAATTTTTTCTATTTTTTCCTCCTGAAATCATATCATCCCTGAAGCAACTCATGTGGTTGGTGGTCATTCCTTTATTTATCCATCCATTCAACAAATTTGAGCAGAGATCTGCTGGGAGTTCTAGACGTTGGGAAAGAAGCAGGTGAGCAAGTTAGACAATGCGACTGGTCTGTCTGAACTTACATTTTAGGGTATTAAAATTTTAGTGTGGGAAGAGATAGACAATAAACAAACTGACACATAAGTTAATACATAATATTTTGTGCTAAGTAGAAAGAAAAATAACATAATGTATTCAAGATAGGTGCTCTGGGGATTGGTTGTAATCCAGACATTTTTGTGAAGGATAATGTATTTGCTGAGATAAAAAGTGATGTGAAGGAACAAACTATGCCTGGTTCTGGGAGAGGAACTTTCCATGTAAACCCTTGAGAAGAAGTCACGATTTTGGCATTTTAGAGAAAGGAAGAAGGTCTATGTGCCTAAAGTTCACTTTGTGTGTTTGGAAGAGATGAGGAATGGGGAAAGGGGCATTTATGATTAGGTCAGGTAGGATTATGCAGATCAGAGTGGGCCACTTGGGTTTTGCTCTCATTATAATAGGCTGCAATTGGATGTTTAATCAGAGGTGATAAGACATAACTTTATTTATGAGATCATGCTTGCTACTGAATAAAAAAGGACAAGAGACACAGTAAATACAGTTAAAGTGTTATTATAACTGCTCAGGAGAGATGTTGGCAGCTTAAACAACAGGGTAACATTGTAGATGAGGATGAGATAGAAGAGTGACTCATCTTTATTAAGATTTTCTATAACAAAGAATGTAGAATTTTCAATAGATCAGAAGGATAAGGCATGAAATAAAACCTTAAATTATCATCTTGGGAGGTAAAAGTTAACATTCTAGGTTATTTAGAAAAGAATGCATTTTGTTTTATACCACTACTTATTGATTTGTATGAAATGTAATGGTTGTATGTAGACCCTGCAATATTGCTTGTCTTTTTCCCTGTATTTCAGAATTATTAGTACCATCTTCCCTATTACACATATTTACCCATACCATGTCTGCAAAATGAAATTAGTAAAATAACTCATAGTATTCTTTGGGAGTTTAGTAAAGTGAAGTGAAGTGAAAAGTGAAGTCGCTCAGTCATGTCCAACTCTTTGTGACCCCATGGACTGTAGCCTACCAGGCTTCTCCCTCCATGGGATTCTCAAGGCAAGAGCACTGGAGTGGGTTGCCATTTCCTTCTCCAGGGGATCTTCCCAACCCAGGGATCGAACCCAGGTCTCCTGCATTCCAGGCAGACGCTTTAATCTCTAAGCCATCATACTATGTCTGCAAAATGAAATTAGTAGAATAACTCATAGTATTCTTTGGGAGTTTAGTTAAAATAATATACTTAGTAACATGCCGGGTATTGGTAAATGTGGCAGCAACTATTTAGTTATTTCTAAAAATATAAACTATTATAACAACAGAAGGAAGGGGCATTGGCTTAAGTGTAGACTCATGTGATTTTTTTTTTTTTTCCTTGAGGAAATTCTCAGTATTTTCAGGGAAGAATTCCTTTCCTATTACCCCAAGTCCTTGATACGATTGAGAAGAATTTGTGCTGACAGTCACCAATCCCACTTACAAATATTTGATTAATGGGATGAAATTTTAAGGAAATTGCTATTGGCTATATTCATTACCCTCCCTGGAAATGCCAAGAAAACTTTGGAAAGGAAAGGGGTGTTGAAAAGTGGTGGGGAACCTACTGGATAAGAGTTTATGACCTAATGGTTACTCCTCTTCGTCAGTCAGCACCCTTGGATGATTCTTTTGCACTTATCCACACACATTCACTGAATAAATGTTATAGTTCCTACTACGTACCTATCTCAGTGTGATTTGTAGACTGGAGGCAGATATGAGTAAACATCATAAACCAGAGTAAGCAATAAAAACCCTAGTTTAGTAATTGTACATCTTTGGATTTGCAGGGAAGTTTTTCTTACAGCTTTAAAACAAACCCATTTGGGTTTATTGAATTCTTGTTGAGCTAAAAAGGGAAGAGGAAGTGAGAGGAGAAAAAAGAACAAGGAGAGAGACTTTTTTTGAAACTGATGAAAAAGAAAAAAAAATATCAGAGCCCAGGGGTCTGTAGGGAAGAAAATATGTATACAGTGTTTAAGGGAAATACTGTTACTATTCAAAAGCAGAGACATTACTTTGCCAACAAAGGTCTGTCTAGTCAAGGCTATGGTTTTTCCAGTAGTCATATATGGATGTGAGAGTTGGACTGTGAAGAAAGCTGAGCACCAAAGAACTGATGCTTTTGAACTGTGGTGTTGGAGAAGACTCTTGAGAGTCCCTTGTACTGCAAGGAGATCCAACCAGTCCATTCTGAAGGAGATCAGTCCTGGGTGTTCTTTGGAAGGACTAATGCTAAAGCTGAAACTCCAATACTTTGGCCACCTCATGCGAAGAGTTCACTCATTGGAAAAGACTTTGATGCTGGGAGGGATTGGGGGCAGGAGGAGAAGGGGACGACAGAGGATGAGATGGCTGGATGGCATCACCTAAGCGATAGACATGAGTTTGAGTGAACTCAGGGAGTTGGTGATGGACAGGGAGGCCTGGTGTGCTCCAATTCATGGTGTCGCCAAGAGTCAGACACAACTGAGCGACTGAACTGAACTGAACCGTTAATATTAAGCTGAATGAGCCATTTTAGGCCTTAGTTATTAGAAGATTGTTTCAAGATTTTGTGCCATTGATTTTTTTTTCTTCATTGCTCTTGTTTTCTTTTGGATCTCTTTTTTGTTTTCTACCTTAAGAAGAAATCAAACTTTAGTTTTAAAAATTAATATTCAAGTCTGTATTCCAAAGTATAAGCTTACGCCAAATATTTTCATTGAGTTTTTTTTTTAAGCTGTATAGGCCATCTATTGCCAATAAAAGCAACTTGAGATAATCAGCCCTTTTAGACACTATTTAGTTTATATAGTGAACAGCAGCATTATAGAGGACATACTTCACTCCAACCTGAAAAATTGCCTTGGAAATGCTACATGACCATTACAACTAATTTAAAAAGATAACTGCTTTCTTAGTTTTCAAATATGGTATTCCTTAAAATTAAGAAGAGAAGATGTATACTAAACACACATTAGGTTAAAATAAAAAGAGACCCATAGCTTACATTTATAATTTCAGAAATGCTTAAATAAGATATTGAAACCAAAAATCCCAACCAATTTATTTATTGTGTAAAGAGCTTACCTGGAGGTTTGGTAGACATTTGCTAGATGCCTGTGCAGAAATCTAATTTGTATGTGACTTTAAGTTTAGTTCATTTTTCATGCACATTGTCAAAAGCCCCTTTAGTAATTTGGCTCCAAGATTTCAGTACAAAATCAACACTATGCATAGGAATAAGTTAAATATGAGATAAACACCAACATTTTATTAAATTTTAGAGTGCCCAAACAAAATGAAATTGAGGCTGGGAGATTTTGCATTAATATTTAATTTGGGACTCACTGTAAATTTGTTTGCTGTGTACTGTAGTGGAGGGGTGCCAAAAGTTTGGAAATAAATTAATCGGAGTAATTGAAAACAGCAGGAAGGGGAAGGGTTACTTGTATATTAGTGAGTATGAGGCATGATTTATGCTCCCTGACTAGAACTTTGCTCACATCACACAGAGGTCTGCTAAACAGCCTTTTTTTTTTTTTCATAAGGAAAGTACTTTGGGAAAAGGTTCAAAGTGAGTATAAGGGGGTTATTTATATTTTAGATAAAGCAAAAAAAATTTATTGACTGCATACTCAGAATAAAAGGCATTTGGGCAGGACATGTTGTGACCCCTTGGAACAGACTTCAACCTGCTCTAAAGAGCCGAGGAAAATAAACAAAGCTTATTCAGATAACAGTTAAGCTGGTGATACACCTGAAAAATCTACCAGTAGAAAGAAAATCACTTAAGTCAAAAATAAACTTTCAGTTATTGAAGCTGCTTGAGTTCACCAAGGTTTAGAGATGAATGCCAAAGAGGATTAGGAAAACCCTTCCGTGTGAAGTAGAACAGTAATGGCTCTATCGTAGCTTTGCAAACTCCTGCTTGAGAGTCACTGTGTAAGTAAGAGTTGAACTTAGTATACAATAAAAGCAGTCACATTTCTTTAAAACACAGGAAATCATATAAAGGAACCTGAAGCAGCAGTTCTCCCCAGCCCCTCTCATGCAAGCAAGAGGAAAGCATAGGCAGCATTTCCTCTGTAGTTTCAGCAAAGGAAACAGGTTGACTGGCTTCTGAGATTCCTAGACTCAGAGAAAAGGCTGCTCTGTTTTCTTTGCTCATCATGTTAAGTGAAGGCACTCAGACATATTTGACTAACCTTTATTAATTAAAGGGCAATATATAGGGCAGGTTTTACAAACAAAAATGCATACAGCCAAGTCTGGTCAGAGGTGCCCCGGTGACATGTACATTAGAGAACACCCACCTTTTCCAAGGGGTAGCTGATGCTGCAGCAGATTATGGGCTCTCCTGTGAATGTGGGCAGAGGATTGTCCAACCTTTTGAAATTCAGGAGAGACCAGGAGTTTTGATGTTCATGCATAATTCCCTATGATTTAAATATTGTCCATCAAGATTAAAAAGAAAGAAAGAAATAACATTGTGGGGGTCAAAAAGCATCAGCTGATAGCTTTAAGGGCCAGACAGACAGCTGTGACCCACTCTGGAACCCCTGAGTTGCAGATATCAACAGAAGGTTAGACTGGATCACAATGAATAGATAATTTACTTGGTGCTTTACAGACAAAAGGTGGCTCTAGAGAGCTAAGTGTAATGCCTTGAAATTTGTAATGTGTTATTGTTTCAGCTCATGGCTAAGGGAAGAAGGATACTAAAGATTAGTTTCAACAGTGTCCCGTATCTCTTGACAACTTCCTCTCCCCTATGAAACATAAAGGTAGAATCTGGGGAGAAAATTGAGCACAGAGAAAACTCTTAATGAGCCTTTAGGGGTCAGTAATATTAGACTCAATTGTGAGTTAGGAGGGAACACGCCATGGAAAGTTGTCTGAGAAACAAAACCCTCTTAATAATCACACGGGGATGCTATGAGGATGATTTCTGTCTCATAACCCCAGGGGCTTCATGGAAAATATTCTACCTGATGAGTAACAGCCACACGGTGAAAACAAAATTGCTGTGCCACACACTACACATGGATCATTGTTGAAATGGAGAAGAGAAAAAAGATCAAAAGGGAGAAAAAGATAGAGTGAAGGGAATACGGCAGAGGGCAGAGGGATGATCCTGATGAGCAGACAAATTCTCACGCTGAGACACAAATGGGATCGCATTTAGGTTTGTGTTTCATCTTCCGTTTCCTCAGGAAAGCTGTGACCTAACAAGAGCCGGCTGTGTGCTCTATTGCTACACAACGTCTCTAGATCTCCTACCGGTGTTCCCATAGGCAATCATATATCTGACTGATTATTTAAATAGTTTTTTTAAAGCATTTTTTCAGAACTTTTTACTTTGAAATAATTTTAGACTTACAGAAAGTATAGACAACTAGTACCGGGAGTTCTCATTTACCTTTTCCTTGGATTTCCCTGATATTGACATATTGTATAACTGTGATAGTTATCAAAACAGAGTTAACATCGATGCTATTCATTATCAACCAAAGACTTTTTCTAGATTTGACCAATTTGTTTGCTAATGACCTGATTATATCTCAGCAGCAATCTAGGATTCAAATTTACATTTGTTGTCATATCTCCTTAGACCTTCAATCCATGACAATCTGTCATTAGTTTACTTCCATCTCTTAAACTCATGTGAAGAATCCTGGAGATATATATATACATATGTATATATATGCATATATATACACATATGTATATATATGCATATATATATATACACATATGTATGTATAAATATTCCACAATTTGGGTTTGCCTGATATTTTCTCCTGGTTATGTATTATTGACAAGAACATCTCACAAGAAATATAGCCTCCTTAGTGTAATATACATATCAATTTGTTTAATTATTTTTGATGTTAACCACGCTCATTTGTAGGAGCGGAGTGACATTTTCCTCATTCTTTCTAAGATTATTACTTAGAATTGTTCTGCAAGAAAAGTGTCCCTTCTTTCTGATTTGTTACTTGTTTATATCAGTATAGACAGGTATTTATTTTATTATTTGTGTTATTATCCAATACTCACTATTCATTTTCTTGCTCAAAATATTTACCTATGGCTGTTAGACACCTTATCAGATTGGCTACTCTGCCCTTTTGACATACCCCCATCATTTTCTGAGCAATTTCTGAATTTTTATTACTGCTAAATAAGCACTGAATTACTGTGCATTTTTCCTGTTTCTGTCCTGTAATCAGCCATTTCTCTAGAGAATTTCATAGGATATTGAAAATTCTGAAAGTTTTAACTGAGTGCAGTCTCTTGAGTGATGCAAGATTATCCTAAGGGTGATAAAAATTGCAAGAACAACTGCTCAATTCATGTATCTTCGTGTTCCAGAAGAAATCATTTTGGTCAGTTCTTTAATTTTAATAAAGTATTAGCTATAATGATTGGCTATCTGCTGAATAAAATTTTATGAATTAGAATTAGGTGATGATGCTTACTAAGGAATTCAAATTTTCACTCTTTCCAAAGTTTCTAAAGAAAAATATAGATAACTTTACTAAAATAAATTTGAATTTATTGTTCTTTTCTCAGGAAAACTGTGTTAGGGAATTTTTTATAGTTATCGCTGCCTGCAAAGAGTTGATGGTCTAATCCAGGTAAGAAACATTATGGAAATATAAGCAAGTCATGTAAGAGATAATTGCAGAGGGTTTGATCGGACCTGGCAGCTGGAGCTGTAGGGCTGCAATGACTCTGTGTCGTGTCCTCTGGGTGGAGGTTCACCAGAAAAGCATATGCCAGAAATAGTGAATGAGTTTGATCTCTTGGTTAAATCTTGACTGATTGGTAGTTGTCCAGACTACTGTATTGAAGGAGATTGTACAGCTGAGTCTGGATTCTTTAGTAAAGGGCACAGAGATCTGTTGGTAATGTTTCTAATGATAAAAATCAGAAGACTTATAGGAGTGTTAGCATCTGGGCAACTTACTATCTCTGGTTTGGTTAGCACAGTAAGAGTCTTCAGTGAAGCCATTAAAAGGATAGTTTCTGCCTATGTCCTGAAATTCCCAATGAACCAACGGTTAAAATCCCAGCTAATGAAACACTCTTAGTTTGAATAAAAATAAGTGTCTAAAGACTTCTGGAAGGGCCTAAAATCCCAACTTTTTCAGTATACACTACATTTTATTTTCTTGCTTGCCACAAACATCATATTGGTATATTTTGGGGGGAGTTTAAAGTTCATTTTTTAACTCTTTCTGGTGGTCAATGAAATTTTGTTCTTTATGAACATTCTAGTTTCTGCTAATTTCGAAGCTGTGTTTTTCTCTCATTGTGAAATCTCTCTTACCTGCTGAAAGATCCAAACACAAATTCACTTTCCAATGACTCTGATTCCCCTTAGGTATTTGGATATATCCAGTTTTAATGGTATATTGTCTAAAAAATACAGATATGATTTTACTGATCTGACCATCAGTTTACTAGAGCTTTTGATAATAGTTCTAGTAAAGTAGTGAGAAACAGAGCTAGTTGGAAAGCAATGTAACACCCATATTGAATTTTTAACAACTTAATACATTTTAGGAAATGATCCATCTGAAAGACATTATGGATTGCTGAGAAAAGCTGTACACTGGGAACAAGGAGAAGTGGGCTCAATTCCCAGCTCTGCATCTGACTCACTCTTTGTCCTTGGGCAAGTCACTTAGCCTCTCTCTCTGTCTACTTCCTGCCTGGTAAAATGAGAAGAATAATGCATAAAGACGCCCACCTCACCAAGATGTGCCGAGGCTACATTCTGTAACCACTGAAGGAACCTTTTTTCCCCTGCTGGCTAATGGCAAACTTATTTTTGTCACATCTAGGTTGATTAAAGTTTGAAATAAGAGCATAGAGCTGCAACTAACTTCAAGGAATCATGTAATCCTTTCATTTACATTGGAATTTTATTGCAGTACATACTGCTTCATGTCAATTCACTCATTGCTGGGAGGACTTGTGGATCTTGTGTATATAGAAATAGCTCTTGCCTTAGTCTCCTTGAGTGCCAATAATGGAGCCTTATACTGAACACCATAGAGCCCATTAGAAGAATAAGAGATGGAATCCTGAGGAGAAGAGACTTACACATAAGAAACAGTGTCTGTTACCTAGCAATATGTATTCAAAAGTCCTTTTCCTAAGATTAGACTTTTGACAATGGGGAAATTAGTATATGCTAGACTGTTACAGAGTGATGTCATGGAATAGACTGAACAAATCCCTATTCTTCTATGATACATTTGCCAAATCCTTTGCTGGAAGAATCAGGAAAGATATAAATCTTCTTCAGTTTCTTCTATTTTCTTTGATCTTGCTGGCTCGTTTTTCATTTCTCCAGTTTTCCCTAAATATCTTTTATAGTTCTATTAATCTTTATTTTCTTTTTAACCAAGAATTAATCATAGATCAGGCATTATTTTTGGTTGTTACACCATGTAATTCTATCATATTGAGCTGTACCCTTCCAGAATTTTTCATGACCTTGGCATTTTAAAATGATTGTGCCAATCCAGAATATCCTATATTCTGAGTTTATCTTATTTTTTTCATTATTTCATTTATCTTGCTCCTATATGTCCATATAAATGGAGATGTAATGTTAGGCATTTATATGCAAAATAGAATTAATACTGCAGATACTAGGAGAGACAGAAAGGGCACCAATGTACGGTTCTCTACAGCCTCTACTTTGCTGTAGTGCCCAGTGGCAACATGGTGTAATATCATGAAAGAAAAGACTTTGCATTTATTAGCTGTATCACCTTGCATCAATTACATTATCTTTTTAGGTTTCAGTTTCCTTATTTATTTGATTTAGGTCATACCTGAATGGACTAGCGGTTTTCCCTACTTTCTTCAATTTAAGTCTGAATTTGGCAATAAGGAGTTGATGATCTGAGGCACAGTCAGCTCCTGGTCTTGTTTTTGCTGACTGTATAGAGCTTCTCCATCTTTGGCTGCAAAGAATATAATCAATCTGATTTCGGTGTTGACCATCTGGTGATGTCCATGTGTAGAGTCTTCTCTTGTGTTGTTGGAAGAGGGTGTTTGCTATGACCAGTGCACTTTCTTGGCAAAACTCTATTAGTCTTTGCCCTGCTTCATTCTGCATTCCAAGGCCAAATTTGCCTGTTACTCCAGGTGTTTCTTGACTTCCTACTTTTGCATTCCAGTCCCCTATAATGAAAAGGACATCTTTTTTGGGTGTTAGTTCTAAAAGATCTTGTAGGTCTTCATAAAACCGTTCAACTTCAGTTTCCTCAGTGTTACTGGTTGGGGCATAAACTTGAATAACTGTGATATTGAATGGTTTGCCTTGGAGACGAACAGAGATCATTCTGTCATTTTTGAGATTGCATCCAAGTACTGCATTTCGATGCTTCTGCTGACCATAGTATGTCAAGGCTATATATTGTCACCCTGCTTATTTAACTTATATGCAGAGTACATCATGAGAAACACTGGACTGGAAGAAACACAAGCTGGAATCAAGATTGCCAGGAGAAATATCAATAATCTCAGATATGCAGATGACA
>SJYQ01003360.1:229732-267146 GCA_006410935.1 Redunca redunca | reverse complement strand
AAAAAAAAAAAAAAAAAAAAAAAAAAAAAAGATCGGTTGAGTATAAGGCTGAGAAAATGAGAAATTATGTAGTCACTGTTTCCCAGGGTAAGGACTGTAAAGTAGCCCGCATTGAAAAGAGAGAGATTGTTAATGCCCTGCAGACTACCCTGGGCTCTACTGCAAATGCAGTATTAATAATTTAAGTGCAAAGCAGAATGTCTTTAAAAATCTTTATGACTCTATTGTATCAAACTCATTTCTTCACCATGTAGACACTCACAGGACTCAATCCAATATTTGGAAAATGCCCAGCTTTAAAGAAACTATTTGGAGCACTGATTTCAGGCTAGAGTTTGCTAAATCAAAGAGTGCCAGTTTCCCTTCATGCCAAGCAGCACAATGAACCTCTCTGCAAAAGGAATAAAGAGTGCTGAGAAAAAACTGATGAGGCTTTTAATGTCAATAAATGTCACTTTGTGCATCAGTATTGTGAGAGTTTCCTTTTCACAAATGGAAGAGGGATTTTATACACTCTCCTGTGAAAGGATGGGGATTTAGAGTTGGTATTAGTAGACCCTGTAATAAAACAAATCCCTCCTTCAAGTTCCCCTTGAAGCGAAGAATGGCACTTGAACGTTTCATGTGGTAATATGTGGATTAAAGATATCCCTTTTCTGTACCACTAAGGTGTGAGTCATCTTCTTTGCTATCTTCATAAATATCCTACTGGGAGAAAATGAAGTGGAAAAGAAACAAAAATTTGCCTTTTGACTTCATTAGATGTTGCTTGATTAAAAATTTGGAAGGTGCTATGAAAATACATTTAGTTTTCTGACAGTCTTGTAAATGAAGCTCAACAAATTTGCATCAGTGTACTGATAAGATACTTGGGTGGAAGTTTTTACACAGCTGACAAATCCTATCCATGAATCCTGGATTGGCACAATATTTAATTTGGTTTTTACTTTTATATAGCAGTTAAGAGTCAACCAATAACATGAGGTCAGAGATGCTATTTATATGACATATAAATATGCCATATTTGTGTTTAGAGTTCGGGACATAATCTGTCTTAAAATAATTTGCTTTTCAATGTTTTATGATTAAAAAAAAATGTTGGCCATATCTTGCAGTATTAGCATGTTACATGGTATTTGTGAAAGAAAAAAAAATGTTCTTGTGTCATTTCATGAATTTCTTGGCTAAGGAACTTTCTTTTTTTTAACTACAAAATTTGTATACCACAAATGAGTCTAGTTAGTTTCCTAGCTGGCTCCCCAAAACATATTAAACTCAAAGTGCATTATTTTATATATTCAAAGAACATAAAGAACACAAAGAAGATAGATTTTGAGTTTTTTTAATTAATGAAAACGACTATCAAGAATGTCTATAATGAAGCCAGGTTTATAACTGATAGAAAATAATGATAAACAGTAAGTTTTTATTTAAGAAGAAGTTTATACATTTGTGTATGCATTGTTTTAACAGGTTAATCTTCTCGGTTTCCAGGGACTATAGCTATACAAAATAGCAAAACATTTTCATGCAAATAATTTCCCATTCGATTTACATAAAGTAATATGCATACTTTGCATAATCATTTTCATTTAGATGAAAATTGTCATAAAATCCAACTTGGATAATTTATTAGCAAAATAATTCAAATATTAAAATATATGGTGTTTAAAATAGTAAATTAACCCTCAACTTTCTGTAGAACTTCAAGTCTGTGAAAGACTGCAAAAACCTCTGCTCACCAAAATATGTAATATGCTTTGTACTGTGGCTCATGTATATTCTTTCTCCATGACTGAGAAAAAAATGATATTTATACACTTTTAAAGTTTGCACATTTCAGTGTTTGCTAATGTTTTTATTTTGATTTAATTATCCAGCTTTACATTATACCTGACTAAAAATATATAAAATGAATTTAAGGAGAATCTTCTTTTCCATATGATGTATAAAACAGTTTTTCTATTTTCTGTATATTCCACGGTCCAATTGTGACATAGTTTTATAATAAAAGATATGCTTTTAAAGTTTAATTTTCAGTAGCCAATTTGTGAACCAACACTTCCTTCAGTTAATTATAAAGATGCAATCAATATGATTAATTCTGAATGTTTTCAAAATATTTATATTATTAATGCCTTTCTTTCCACCCAGAAGGCAGTAGGAAACTAGTCCTGATTTTTGGCTCCATAGAAATGGCTACTAAATCTTGTGAAATGGATTTGTCTGGAGCAAATTTGAGTGTAAAGAGAACAAGTTGCCAGGAGTACCCTTCATATATTCCTTTTAATGTCACGCAGGCATTTAAAGGGAAATTGGAGGGCATCTGCAATTGAGGTACAAAATGGTTCACAATACATGTGGCTCTAATCATGCACAGGGCTACTGTCTTGAGACACTATTTTAGGCTTTCCAATGCATCTTCACATAGTTTAAATCATAATAATCATGTAAAATAGCACTTCTTATATTATATGGGGGGGAATTTAGACTCATACAAAGTCCAACAACCAGTAAGTGTTAAATGGCCACGAAGACTAGAACTCAGATCTTTAAAACTTCAAGCCCTTTGTTTCCTTAAAACATCAGAATTTAACTTTCCAGAATAACTGTATTCATGTTAATAAAATAGTGTTATGACAATAAAGCATTATCAGATTCTTTTAAAATAATATCTCAGCAGTATAAGAATCATGTACGTGTTTATCTATCTTATTACTACCTGGAACCCCTTGGGAGGCTTAAAACTTGTTCTAATAATGGCTTATGCACTCAAAATATTTTTGGATTTCCTATTTTGGAATTGCCTTAAAAGCCTATGCTATTTTATTTTGCTTTCAAACCTTGAATTCTAAGAAAAGTATAAATTAATTTTTTTTAACATGCTCAGAAAGCATAAAGAAGTAACATCAGAGAATGAAGTGACAAGAGTAGACTTCTTTCTTTGGTTTTGACATTCAAAGTTTGAACCTGATTCTAAATGGTGAGTTGTGTTCTAAGGATAACTCTAAAAGAAATATTCAAAAATAGTTTTCTTGATAGCATTAATAGAATGTTAAGCATCCTGTCTATGTATAGCCTAAAGGATAGTTTCACTTGAGTTCTTTAGGACTGAAAAAATCATCCAGAATTCTATTTTATCTAGATATATATGTTTTATATCTGAATATGTGTAACATATGCAGACTGTGTCTAACATATGCTTTATATCAAAATGCCTATAACATATGCAGAGATACAGACACAGTAACACATCTTATATTCCAATTTTATGAAATGCGAGTGTAGCCAATTCCTATCCAAATCATGCAGATCACCTATATAACTTAGATTTTACCTAGACTTCTCACTCCAAAATGATTTTTGTTATCTAAGGAATGACTATCCAATGGTACTTGAGAGGGTCCAACTGCCAGCCCACTCTGCTGAGGAGTCCAGTGTAACTGTGGTCCAGACCACCAGACCAGTCGTCGTTGCTTGAGAATGAATCAGGCTTTTGCGTTCCTTTATTCTGTGAAATATAAATTCTGCAGCTCTTAAGCACATCTATCTCTGCTTCCTACAGTAAGTTCACAAACCAAATGCCCCCCTACCACCCTAGGAGCACTTTAGGGATAGCTCAATAAGGATCAGAACAAATTAAAAAGAAATTTGCCTATGGAATTTACTTGTATTAATAATTTCCTTCCTCCTTCCTTCCCTCTCTTTCTGATTCCCTTCCTGTTTCCTTCCATTCTTCCTCTCTCCTTTCATCCTCGAATCCTGCTACTTTCAAAGCAAAAGTAAACCAGAAATATGTGGAGAGTGGGGCACTGATTCCTTATAAGTGAGAGGCTAGATTGGAAAGAGCTTACAAAGAACCAAAATGAATCTTGAACTATCAGTCTAATTTTATTGTCATCTTGAAGAATTATTAAAGCACCTTGGTTATTATCAGTATTTCTTCTCTAGTTTGAGAGGTGAAAGGTTAATGACTCATTTACTGAGGTATGCAGTTTTCTTTCATTTTTCACTTATAATTATCTTCACTTGTTTTAAAATGCAATGCAGCTTCCAAAATGTATTGTAGTCATTCATTATGTCTGTCAATTAAAGTTTTTAAATCATAGATTTAAAATGAATCACAAATAAGCATTAATTGATTTCAATCCCTGAATGCCCACTTCCCAGAAGAAATGAATAGAACACATTTACTTTTGAAAATCTGCTTCCCCTGGCAGCATTGGGGCTCAGCAGATGTTAGTTTCTAAAAAGCTGGTATTCATTTCAGAAAGTGACTCTGGATATTGGTGTTGCCTTTCTCTTTGGAACAAAATGTTTGTTGACAGAGCAGTGTTGATGCTAATGGATTTTTAACTGAAGCAATGGTAACTTCAGATACCATTTGTGTTCCTAAACACTTGAATGTGATGCTGAAGGTCATATGATATTTCAAGAAGTTATAATTTATGAACAATAGACTCTAAGCTTCCTTCAAGATTTTCATAAGTAGGCCCAATTTTAGATAATATAATACTGAGAGTCCTCAAATTTAGTCTAAAACATTTCAGTGATCTCATCAAGGAAAAGTAGTGTTTTGATAAATCTAGATTCCCTTTTTAATCATTGCAGTAACATTGTATACACTTGCATTGTGTATATAATTTTTAAAAAGATTATTTATATATGAACTGTGCACTAATTCTCCATGGACTAAGCTTTATGATATTTGACATGTCTCTAACATTTAGATGGAGAAGGCAATGGCACCCCACTCCAGTACTCTTGCCTGGAAAATCCCATGGACGGAGGAGCCTGGTGGGCTGCAGTCCATGGGGTCGCTGAGAGTCGGACACGACTGAGTGACTTCACTTTCAATTTTCACTTTCATGCATTGGAGAAGGAAATGGCAACCCACTCCAGTGTTCTTCCCTGGTGAATCCCAGGGACGGAGGAGCCTGGTAGGCTGCCATCTATGGGGTCGCACAGAGTCAGACACAACTGGAGTGACTTAGCAGGAGCAGCAGCAGCTAACATTTAGAATCCAAGTTACTATTGCATGAGTGGTGTTACAATGAGGTTGTTGCCATAGAAACTTTGCAATCATTGACATACTTTTCTGCTATTGGAAAATTAAATGCTATAGCAAATTTAGAATTTTAACATTATTTAGAAACAGAACAAATTTTGTGGAGTAGTATATTATTCTCTTACCTGAAATAAACCACTTGCAGTACTAATTATTTTGAAAATTGAGAAAAGGTGCTTATTAGAAACACCATTTGTTATCTAAAGGCTAAGAGGGAAGGCGAAGAGAAGAACTGGTGGCCTGACACTTGAAGTTTGCCAATAGATATCCAGTATCAGAAAATCTTATTGAACATAAGTTTGATTTGAGAGTGTTTCCCTTGTGACTCACCTGGTAAAGAATCTACCTGCAGTGTGGTAGACCTGGGTTCAATCCCTGGGTTGGGAAGATCCCCTGGAAAAGGGAAAGGCTACCCATTCCAGTATTCTGGCCTGGAGAATTCCATGGGGTTCCAAAGAGTCAGACACGACCAAGAACTTTCACTTTCACTTTGATTTGGGATTGTTAGTACTTAAAATAGCATGGAAAATATATAATGGGGTAAATTAGCTTGCTAAGGAAATATATAAAATATAGCTTGCCTATCTTTAAACTATCAATTGACTATGATATTTCTCTTTATCAAATAAGCTGACAATATTTTATGCCTCAGATCATATTAATATTATAATTAGGCTATCTTCCTATAATCTTAAATACAGGCTTTATAATAAATGGGTTTGTAGCTTTATGGAACTATATTTCATATGATGATCATTGCTGTTGTTAGTTAGATTATAAACTCTTTGAAGGTAATGCCCACTGGGATGGTAGCCACCAAAAGAAAATATGGATTAGAATATCTCAATATGATCAAGGAACCATGTTTAATTGGTTTTTACACATGAATAAAATTTGGTTTTGGTTTACTTTGGTTTTACATATTTACTGTTGAATGATGAGTTTTCCATAATTATCTATATATTATCTTCCCTCTATCACAGAAGATTAGACTGAGTATACGTTATATCCTGGATGTCAACTTGTGTTATTCTTTATTTTTTGTTCTATATAAGGAATGTTTTCAGGTAGAAATGTACTAAATTATTACCTAAGAGTTAGTTGGCTGTTTATTTATTAAAGAATCATCCATAACAGCAAGAGTCAATATTATATGTTTAGAGAAGAAAAGTGAGTTCTTCTTTAGAAGAACTTTAGATTAGATTAAACTTNTAAGGTTGACACACATTTGTGTATTTGGTTATGCATTGGGTATTTTTATAATAATAGTAAAATATGTTCTCTATGCTGATAATAAATTAAAGATCCATTTATATTGATAGAATCCCAAAATTGTACAGTTTCTTATAATATCTCCTTCCAAATAATTATTTGAACTATGGCACAGTCTTAGTGTTTCAAATAATCTTTTTAAATGCATCAATGCACTTTCAAGTGTTCTAAACATATTCCTGAGTATTTACAAATGTAATTATTCCCTTCCAATGCATCAAAGATTTAAGATTCAGTGATGGTTAAATTTATGTGACATTCTTGATGGCGTCCTTGAAACTACTGAAAATGTTTACTTAAAGTTCTTTTTCTGAATCTGCCCTCAAACAAGTTTCCTTTTCTTTACCTTTCAGCATATTGGAGTTAACGTGGTGGAGTAGAGGACTGTATACATCCTCTGAATTTGCTGATGTTGTTAGGGGACTGAGAGAGCAAGATTTTTTCTAGTTTATCTTTGCTCTTCCAAAACATTAAAAGGTAGAGAATTTAGACAAGGAAAAACATAAACGTTGATGCTTCATTTTTAGAGACTTGTAAGAAAAAAAAGTGACACCATGTGATTTATTCTCATGACTAGATCGTAAAGAGAACAAGAAGAACAAAAAATAAATCTATTACTGTTACATTATTTATATTTGTACATGATTTCTTTATTCTGAATGCCATATTTGAATGCTTCAAATGGGAATATGGACCCTTCATAAAGATTTAGAGAATCAACTTCAAACAAGCAACTTCTTAATTTAATGGTAATTATATGGTTTTTAAAATGTACTTTCTTTTGTAGCATATTTTCTCAAACTAGCTCTTTGCATGCTGATATTAAATCATTTTGTTGTCCTTCAAAATACATAGTAGCTTACTTAAGTTTTGAAATGTAGACCTCTGTTGAGTTCTACATTTAGTGCCTTTGATACCAAAAAGCAACAGATCTGATTTTCCAAATAATTTTTCAAATCAGTATTCTATTTTAAGATATTAATTGCAAATCCAATAACATATATAATATGTGAAATTAAACTGTTGTTTCCTTTTTGGAGCACATGGTTCACTGTAAAATAAAATGTGATGCTTTCTTTATAAGTATTAATAAATTCAGTTGCCTTGCTCATGTCTGTAATGGGTCAGAAACCCCTGACTGAAACATTATATATCCACATCAGCGTAGAGGAAAGAAAGGAAGAACTTTAAAAATAAATTGAGTTTACGCTGATTATTTTTTTCAAAATAGATATGTTTGAAGGTTTTCTTATAAAATAGGCTTTAGTTAACAGTATAAACAAGAGATCACCCCTTCCCTCAAAGTGTTACATTCTGGTTGAAGAATTCATAGCCTTAGAAAAGCCAGCTATCTACTAGGCAAAATAACTGCAGCAGGATTCTTGGGGGAAAAAGATGTTTTTTTGTAATGATAATCAAAGTAACCCGAACTAGGATAGTCCAGTGGTCTGTCTAAACATGTATATATGAATTTATGGGGATCCGTAGCTGTTACTCCATCAGACGTTTTTAAAAGATGTGTTTACTCCTGTTGTCCTATGTGACTTTGTGTGGCCTTGGTAGAATAGGTAACAGACCTGACATACTTATGAATGAATGAGATGTTTCAAACATTTAGTTTCATAGCTAGGAGTCAGGGACCGAACACTGTGGTCAAGAACTATTTTCTCCAGTCATAGTATGAGGCTTGTCGCTCATTTACTGGAACAAATGGATTATACCATAAAGGTGAATGCTTACGGACATAATTAATGCCACGTTGGGAGACCATGCTTGTACAAAAGGAACTTTATATAGTCCGTATTATTTGGGGGTCATGGTTGCTTTGAATTGCTTCCCAGATTTTGTCTCAAGGCACCTTCCTTTCTCTGAGCCTTACTTTAAACTTCTTTCATGTCTTCAGCTGTAAAACTGAAGAACTTATTCTTTTGGGTAAATACTCCATGCTATCTAGTCCCAGTGTAACACAGACCAAGGTTGGGTTTTATTGGTTAGCTCATTTCCATCCCACAAAATGGCTAAATTTCTCCCTTAAATATCATCTGCATAAAATATAGTTGATAATATCCCCACTCTCTGATGCAGAGGGGCATGGCCAAAGTAAATAAACCAGAACTGTAGAATTCTGTGAACTTCAAAAACAGATGTGAGTATAACGTAAGTGTTATTTATTTGGATTTAGAAGGAACAAATCTGGTACAGAAAGATAGTTAAGTAGGCTAAGATCTGTCACCTATATTGAATTCCATTTAACATCACTTTGACTTTTCACACGTGCTGATATATTGGACTATTCGCCAGACACTGGATGGAACTACAAACTAATTTCATATCACAGCCTAAGTGATCTTCACATAGTAATGCCTTTCTCTTCCTTGGGGCTGGATTTTAATCTAGAGATGTTATATGCAGCAATTTAACAACAAATCTGAGTTTGCTAATCTACCTGTAAAAATGACTGAACTATACAAGGTTGAAGGTGTAACATTACATGTGTTAAACGTTAAATGTTAGCATTAGTTAAGTACCTTTTCAGTTCTAAGAATATTGGTTTCAAAAGGGGCTAATTTAGAATAAAATTAAAAGCCACTGGAGAACAGTTTACTGCCCAGAGATAATAATTAATTAAGACTTGTAATACTCTTCTGAGCAGTCCCAGAATATTTTAGTCATTGGTTACATCTGACTCATTTGTGTGACTACGTAGCTGTTGCTTTCTTCTTAAATACAATGGAACAAAAATTTTAATTAAAAGATATACACATACACACATACACATGCTGTAGCTGAGGGGTTGTTTATATAAACTATACTAGATATTTTAAGTACTTAATGAATATTAGGGAACTATAAACTATGGAGCCTGTTGAACTACTTACTCCCTTGAAATCAATTTACCCTACAGTAATGGCATATCACAGGTTCTTATTAAGGGACTTTTTAAAACTACGAGGTACTAAAGTGTATGCTGTAGCATAATACACATTTGGCAATTTATACTCCTGTGCATTGCTTCCATCTTGGTAAAAACATGTACACACCCATTAAAATAGGTTCTAAAATATAGGGGTCCATCTGCTTGTTTTTAGAAAGACTTTACATATGCCTATTCCATCCATTTTTTCCGTGGTTTCTTCTAAACAGAAAACTATTTTTCCATTTTAATCCAATTTTGCACTTTGAAATAAACACATTGCTTACCTAACTGTGGTACCAAAAGTGTGGCTGATTGGGTCAATTCACATATAAGGTAAGGTCGCTCAGTCGTGTCCAACTCTTTGAGACCCCATGGGCTGTAGCCTACCAGGCTCTTCTGTCCATGGGATTTTCCAGGCAATAGTACTGGAGTGGATTGCCATTTCCTTCTCCAGGGGATTTTTCCGACCCAGGGATCGAATCCCGGTCTCCCACATTGTAGACAGATGCTTAACTGTCTGAGCCACATTATAGGCTGCAAATATTCACTGCACTTTAGTAGCATCTAGATATATGCAAGCAAGGTGAAAGCACATGACATCCAATGGAATATTCATTCATTTTTCTTCTTGAACTGTTTTCTCTTGTTTTCAATTATTTGCTCCTAAATTATAGAATCACAAAATCTTAATGCTGNTAAGTATAATATTACATTAGAGCCTAAAGTAAGCATTCTGAATGAAGTATTTCAAACCTACTTTCTATGTCTATAGGACTGATTCTTTTTGCAAACAGTCCTGTCGCTTTGTACAGTGTAAGTATTTGAGTATTTTACAGCCCCACAAGTTCAAGTGTTCAGTTATAATGCTGATCTTGCATAATCTGTCAACACCTTAAATTTTAGTTTATCTGTGTGGATCCCAAATAACACTGAAATGGAGTTGAAGCCAGCTTCACATATGAAGTCTTAAGGAAACAGTAGCCCAACACCCAAAAATTATTGAAAAGAAGTTTAAATTGTTACCCAAGTCTCCTAAAAAGTATAAAAGAAGATCACTTTGCATACACCATGTCTTCTTGAGAGCCACTTTAAAATCCTCCTCTTCCTTTGTAGAAATCGGTTAATTGTATGACACGTACTCTGTAACTCTATCTTTAATCTAGCTAACATACAAGTTTAGTCTTCTCCACATAGCCTTATACTCCCAGCACACATTACATCACATCCCTTCCTGGATATCTGCTTCACTCCATCTGGTAGTTTTCTTTATGTCTGTTCTTTTGCCATTCTGGCTTTTCTAGTTCTATGCTTCATGCATTCAATGGATATGTGATATGGACAGTGCAAAGAGGGACAACTTTTTAATATTATATTTTGTTTTGCCTATTCTGTATATGGGCTTCCCAGGTGGCTCAGTGGTAAAGAATCTACCTTCTAAGGAGGAGACATGGATTCAGTCCCTGGGTTGGGAAGATACCTTAGAAAAGGAATTGGCAACCGACTCCAGTATTCTTGCCTACAAAATCCCATGGAAGAAGAAGGCTGACAGGCTAAAGTCCATGAGGTTGCAAAGAACTGGATACAACTTAGTGACTAAACAGCAGCAGAAACTGTTACTCTCCATTCATTATACCCAATTTGTTATATCAAAGTGGGATGAGGAGTGATATTAGGTAATAGCCTATGCAAGGTATTATTTCTTAAATTTGAAGGACAGTGAAAGTGATCCTGTGCTCAAATAACTTAGTAAACAGCTAAGGACTGAGGAAAGGGTAGGAAAATTGACCTCCTTTTCATGAAACTCATAGTCTACTAGGAAAGATGTGTAATATGATTAGCAACAATATGGGCTTTAGTAACTAGAGAACAAGGTAGATATAGTGATAAAATGAAGAGGGTATTGAGAGTGATGGGCTTCTAAGGTGGCTCAGTGTTAAAGAATCTGCCTGCCAATGTAGGAAATGCGGATTTGATCCCTGCATTGGAAAGATCCCTTGGAGACATGACAGCCTACTGTCGTATTCTTGCTTGGGAAATCAGATGGACAGAGGAGCCTGGTAGGCTACAGTCCATGGGTTGCAAAAGAATTGGACCCGACTTAATGACTAAGCAGCAACAAATCAGAGTAATTCTGATTAAGATGAAGAAAATTTTTGGTTATGCTTTGTAAGATTTTTCATATTCTTATGAGATCTAAGACAAAGGATTTGGAGATTTTGAAAAAAGTGGAACACAGATTTGTAGATAAGAATGCTCAAATGGTCTATGTAATAGCTTCTTTTATTAATGTGACTTTAGCATTATTAGAGTGTAGATAGTTTACAACTGTATTTTCTTATATTTTCTAAATTTTCAATTATTCTCTATGTTTTTTGAAATAAATGTAGAAAATGTATGATGATGACTTTAGTGGGAAAATCATTTTTGTCCAGAAATCCACAAGAAAGAAATGAACATACAATTATTCAGATTAGAAATTGCTGTTAATACTTGTTTTAAAGTAAAAAATATTTTTACTATCTCATATATACAGAACTGTGCATAGAAAGAGGTTTTTTCCAGTGAGCTATTATGTTAAAAACTTTTAAACCTGTAGAATATATAAAATTTCAATGTGGAAAAGATAGAGGACTTTATATATTTATCCAAACTCAGATTACGTTTTTAAAATCTACTTCGCTATGCTCATACTTCATATTGTACCTAAAGCTCATTGAACTACCTGTATTTGTGTCCATCATCTCTATTATTTCCTAAAAGTAATTTCCTTATGAGATATTTTCTCACAAAATTATGGAACTTCAGTAAAACATTCAGAAAATACCAAAGATGTATCATGAAATGTTAGTGTAACAAACATATACATAGGCACTCTGCATAATACACATGAGAATACTAAAATGTCCCCCAAAATGACTAAAACTAAAAAATAATAAGAAGAAGAAGCATAGTTTTCAATAGTCTGGCTTATTTACCAGTCAGAATGTATTATTTAAATAAAAATTTATATAAGAATGTGTTCAGTAACTGCTAATATGCTGAACAATTTATCACAAAATAAGGAATGCAAAGAGCAGATGCATCTAACAGAAAATCTTTTTTGAGATTGCTTTATGCAAGGCATAGTCAGTTATCACTTAATATAAGACACTGGAGAAAACTGGTCTAGAGAAGGCATTGAGGCTCACTGATGCCCCACGTCTTTTTTTTTCAGCTCCTCTGCCATCTTCAGTATTGATTTTCAATTCTTACTTTTCACATACTGGAGGCACAGTAGCCTTCATAGTTCTAGATACCCTCTAGATTCAAAGCAGCAAAGGAGGAAAAAATAATGGCAGAAGGGTATTTATGGTAGTTTGCTCTCATTTTAATCACTGAAGGTAAAATTTTCTAGCATCTCTCCAGTCTTCTGTAATTTTTCATTGGTCAAAATTATATCCTTCATCAGGCATCTTCAATTAGGATACTCATTTCTAGCTGTTAAGAAAGCGTGAGAAGAGTTTCTGGAAAGAGGAGAATGTGTTCATCATAACTTGCTTAGAACAATTACAGTATACCCTGTTATGCTTAATGCACTGTCTTGCTGAACAAAGACAGACTTCTAATTGGAAGGAAAAATATCTAAAGTGGACATTGGTAGCCTGGGATAGGAACAGTGAATTGGCTAATGACTAGTGTCTTTCATATATGTAGAAAAATATGGTATGCTTTCATAATAAAAATGTAGAATTGGGTCTGGAATCTTTGAAACTTTAGACTCAAGACCAAATCCTCTTTCTATACCTAAGAAGTTTTGAAAGAAAGTGTGGGAAGTTTTATTTTTTTTTCCTTCATGACATTATTTTCAGAACTTGGCTAACTTTGAAGAAGTGTTATTTTCAGCTCTTAAATTCCAAAGTTCAAAACAGATAAATCCAACCTTATTCTTTGTTTTGTGAGACATAAAAAGAGAGGAGGATCAGATCCAAATGGATCGCTAATAGCTCCTATCATGTTGCAAAATGGTGACAGTATGTTTTCCAACTTTAGAGTGTTCTTTAAACACTTCAGTTTAACATGTAAATAGTCTGCCAAAGTCTAAAAACTGAGCTTGCCTCCAAAATTAGAAGTGTTAGATAAATATGAAATGACATTTGTACTTCATTTTTTAAATGAACAGTCTTCATAGTCAGTTCTTAGCTTAAAGAGCAGGTAATTACAGAAGGTACTCCAGGTAATTAAGGGAGATTTTATCTACTTAGCAGTTAATCAAAAAATAAAATATCACCAATGAGAGAAATTTTAAAGGAAATCCATTTAGAATTTTTGGCCTTATCTATGAAGTTACTGCAATTATATCTTTGCTTTAAGGGAAANNNNATTGAAATTATTATTTTTAAATTAAAAAAAAAGGTATGCTTCATATTAGTTAACATTTAAAAGTATCCTTGATATTTGTCTAGTTTCTAATATTAGTGAATTTTGCATATAAATCAACTATAGCAACTTAAATTATTAAAAGGTGAAGTTTTTATATAGCAACTTAAATTCTTGAAAGGAAAAGTTTTTATATGATGAAATTCCTCTAGAGGCTATGAATAAGTTAGGGACAAGAATACCAAGTGGATGGTACTTTGTATTGCTAGTTCATTTTTCATTAAGTCAACTAACATATTCTGGTTTCACAGATCCATATGATTCATATAAATAATTCACATGGTTGGTTCAAAATGTAGAAATAATTGCTGGGAATATTTGGAGTATGTGTGTTTCCAATGTTGAGAGCATCTCCTACAAAGGAAAGTCTTGAATATTTTTGAAAACATTAGATTCTCATTATCTTCCCTGTGTATAATTATTTTCACTTTTGTACCCACAGTGTTTTCATGGTTTACAATTGGGGTTCAGCATGATAGAGGCCAAAGTATAGGATTTGAGATGGGAAAGAGTTTATTCCTGAACACAGATTTGAGCCTGTTTTTCACTTAAAAATATGATAGTGACAATATCTCAATTACAAGGTTGTTATGAAGATTAGATATAAAATCAGTTCAGTTCAGTCACTCAGTCATGTTTGACTCTTTGCAACCCCATGGACTGCAGCACACCAGGCTTCCCTGTCCATCACCAACACCGAGAGTTTACTCAAACTCATGTCCATTGATGCCATCCAACCATCTCATCCTCTGTCACCCCCTTCTCCTCCCTCCTTCAATCTTTCCCACCATCAGGGTCTTTTCTAGTGAGTCAGTTCTTCATATCAGGTGGCCAAAGTATTGAGTTTCAGCTTCAGCATCAGTCCTTTCAATGAATATTCAGGACTGATGACCTTTAGGATAGACTGTTTGGATCTCCTTGCAGTCCAAGGCACTCTCAAGAGTCTTCTACACCACAGTTCAAAAGATCCTCTTAACAACTTAACATTGATCTATTGTTACTACTATTCCCAGAGAAGAAAACTGGATTCAGAACTATGTGTATAAATGTTATATGTAAGTAAGGACTTAAGACACAGGCAAATAAAGTTTTAAACCTTGTCTTGTTTCAGACAAAGATTAATTCTTTGGATAAGTCATTATTGAAATCATTCCTTAATTGCTCTTCATTTAATACAAAAAGAGAAATTGTTTGTATTTACATATCTCCTCATTTTCTATACACATGGAAAGGACATCTAGCATTTTGCTTTCATATGACAGTACCTCACAAATAAAAATTGTGAATATAAGATGAAGCTCATTATATGATATGCAACTAAGATCATGCCTATGAGATAAGAAAAAATAAGCAAAACCAAAAATGTAGAAACCAAACACCATTCCAAAACCCAAGTTATAAAACAAAACCTTCTTTTCTGAAAATAGATATGTGAGATACATATGATTCTTAACATGTAATACCAATTATTTTGATACATTACTTTTAAGTCATGTATTCTTAAATATCTTATAAATGTTTGAACAGACTTAAACTTTCCTTTTTTTTATTATGTCATTTTGTTTTGTTAACAAATTAATAGGATTAACCTGTCACACTCCTCAAAGGCTGCCAATGGTTCCTCATTGCCTCTAGAGTGACAACTAAATTTCTACTCTTATCAATACATTAAAGATACATAAAAATCTCCCCTCAACCCATCATGCACTCTTCTGTCTGGAGCTGTGTTTTTCCACAAAGCATGTGCTCTTGGCTTATGTTTCCCTCTATTTTTCTCTCTAGAGTGTTTGAAATGTAAGGTATGGCTTCTTTGTGCTCTTTCTCTTCCTAAAGCATAGAATGCCCTTTCTTCATATACCAATCCTTCAAAACTCATTGAAACATCAAATATTTTTCAGAAGTCCTTTCCAATCCTTTTAAATTTTTATAATCTTTTGTTTCTGTTCAGTTACATGGGATTTTGGATCCATGCATTTCATTCTTTCTTAGTTATGTGTGTATAGCCCAAAAATTACATGTGTATAGGCCAAAAATTACATGTATAGTTATGTGTGTCTTGGCATGAATTTTAAAATACCTTGAGGGCAGGCCATATTTTATAATTTTCTATATGCTTCACAGCATTGACCAAAGGATATTATAGATCCTCAATAAATAATTGCAGAAAGGGCTAGAATATTAATGTAATATTGACTGCATAACTAATGCTTATATCTTCCTGTCACAATTAATTTTCCCTTTAAAAGAATGTAAGCTCTGTATGTTGAGGGTTTTCATCTGTATGCTCACTAATGTACTCCCAGTGTCTAACAAAATGTCTGGAACATAGAAGGGGCTCAATATTTCTTGCCTTTAATAATATGTGTATGGTTATTAGTCAAATAACCATTAAACAAATACACCCTTAGAACTATCTCACTAAAATTGACATTGTAATACTGCTCATAAAATGTTATTATTGAGACTCTGTTTGACCATCTGTGTCTAATATTTTTTATGGAGGTTAAGAGTCCTGATTTAAAAGAATATTAAAAGAACTGATGGCTAAAATGCTGTCTAAATCTAAGAATCAGTGAATATTGTTGAGTTACACTTCACTACACCTCAATTTGTAGAGTTTTCACTTAATCTATGGCTTATCTTAGCCATTATAATTATTCTAATTCCTCATATACATTTACCATGCAAAAACTCATCTCAAGTTGGACAGTATGCTGAAACCAACTAATAGTGCGTATAGACTAAATGTGGTTGGCAAGACTTACTTAGAGCCTGTTGTTGAGAAATAGATCCTTAGTCTATGTGAATTATAGCTAATGTTGTTGTTGTTGTTCAGTTGCTCAGTCATGTCCAAAACTTTGCAGCCCCATGGACTGCAGCATGTCAGGCTTCCCTGTCCTTAACCATTTCCTAGAGTTTGCTCAAGCTCATGTCCATTGAGTCGGTGATGCCATCCAATCATCTCATCCTCTGTTGTCACCTTCTCCCTCTGCCTTCAGTCTTTCCCAGGATCAGGGTCTTTTCCAATGAGTCCGTTCTTCACATCAGGTGGCCAGGTATTGGAGTTTCAGCTTCAGCATCAGCATCAGTCCTTCCAGTGAATATTCAGGGTTGATTTCCTTTAGTATGGACTGGTTGGATCTCCTTGCAGTCCAAGGGGCTCTCAAGGGTCTTCTCCAGCACCACAGTTCAAAAACCTATTGTTAATGTAGGGGTCCCATCCTTACCTGTTAAATATCAAGCAGAATTAAGTAAGATCCTTGATGTAAAATTTTTAAGTGTGCATGAATGAATGTTGTTCTGTGGAAGTTAATTTTCAACGATGATTTCATATATATATATGTATATATATACACACACACACATATGATATATATGTGTGCATATATATATGTAGTCTTACATTTAATTAAACTTTTGAGGTACTCTGCATGTAAAAACTGAAAGGAAAGCTATAGTGAATCCCTTGGTGAGTTATTTTTGATATATTAATAATTAATTACTAATTTGCATATACCATACAATTTGATTTTGTGTGTATAAACATTTTATACATACATATATTCTCTAGACAGGATAAGAGAAAGTAATATCTGACTACTTAGTTTTGAAAGTAGTTTGCAAAAGGTCATTTTCAAGCAGGAAGAGATAGTGTTCCTGTAAAGTACAGGTTGCTATCTGTGTGCTAATTGAGCTTATCTTTTGCCTGAAACAGAATTATCTGTTCCTGCTATATTCAGTAGAGTGGTATTTACAAAAGATCTAGGTTGGTAGACATTTTGTCTTTTTCTGTGGTTCCTTGTCTTTGATAGGCAGAAAAGAATTACACGGCATTATTCATAATTTGCTTAAAAGGTGTGATATTTTACTAATGAAATGGAAATAATTGCTGGAATATGTTTACATGCTAATAAGTGGCAGAGACTCAGAGGGAGAAATACCCTTTGAGTTTTGTTCTTATAATTCCTCTTTGGAAATCTGTACTGAAATAGCTTGCCCTTTTGTTATAATTCATGTAAATAATCCTAAATATTGAATTTACATTCCATCCTAAAATTACTGCCAAAGTAAGACATGACAAGCCTACAGAATCCTAGGTATATATGAATCTCAGCTCAAATAAGGGGTAGTTTACTGAAAACAGTGTGAGAATGAACATTATTTAAATTGCCTTCTTCTTCCTACCTTGCCATTTCTTCCCCCACTCCAAATTGTAAGATGGAATTTAAGATAATGGATCATTTATCATAAACTACTATAATCACCAGGGAATAAACATTCTGAACTATAGAATCCTAAAGTAGAAAGCTACAGGGCTCCATATTTCTATCTCATTCTGGCTAACCTTACTGAAACAAGATAACTATTATTAGCCACCAAGAAAACTGGCTTTAATAACCAAACAAATGACAGGTCATACTCTCCTGAAATGTGGAAAAAAATAGAAGAGAAATTAATCAGACTGGGCAAAAGAGGAAGAGATGAGATGGAAAAATATCTCATAAAGATAAAGAAAAAGATACAATGAAATGAAAGAAATCGCTTTCTTGATGACAATGAGATTTTTAACTTTGTTACAGAGATATGTTATACTCTACCTTGTCTACACTATGCAGAATCTGGGATTGACAGATAAAACATGAACCCAATTAAATTTCAATTTTAGATAAAATATTTCTTATTTATCTGAAGTTCAAATTTAACTTGGAGTCTTGTGATTTTATTCCTAAGTTTAACAACCCTATTCAAAGAGAATTTCATGCATCTTTTTATTTCCTTAGCATTCAGATCACCTGTAATAGGTTAACAGGTAACAGCATAATCGCTGAACTAAAGCTGTCACAATGTTGTTGCTGTTGTTTAGTCATTCAGTTGTGTCCAGATGCTTTGCTACCTCATGGACTGTAGCCCACCAGACTCTCCATGGGATTTCCCAGGCAAGAATACTTAAGAAATGGATTTCCATTTCCTTCTCCAGGGGATCTTCCTAACCCAGGGATCAAATCTGCATCTCCTGAATTGCTGGTGAATTCTTTACCACTGTGAAGCCACTTGAGAAGCCCAACCTATAGATAGTATTATATTTACATATTCAAATAATATTCAAATATAATTTGAGAGATTGAAGGTACAAATTAAATCCATAGTAAAATTTAAATTAAATTGGGTGTTACGGTAATCCCACTTCAGCAACAATACATATGGACAGACTGTCACAAACACACAGCAACAGATGTTTCTACTAAGCACCTTTATTAACAAGACACTAGACAAATAATAAGAATTACTATGAGGTATGAACATGTAAATATGTAGCATAAGACAGAGAAATGAATTTTAATTAATATGTGCCTTAAATTTGCATGCAATAATTATGTGTTTGGAGAGGAAAAACATATTTCATTAACATTTTTCTCTAGAACCTAACTCAGTTCCTGGCAATTTATATGCACTCAATAGGTTATTTATCACATGAATCAATACATCTCCTACCTTCAATAAGTTCATATTTTAGAGGAATAGGCAGAAACAAAAAGGTATAAAAAATAATACAGTAACACTGGTGTTGTGATAGAGATTATCATATTCTAATATGGAGAAGTGAGAAGGTACATTTAATCCACCCAGGTGGGAAACCAGAAAAGCATCCTGAGAAAGCTGACCTTTGAACTGAGTGGAATTATCCAGGAAAAGTAGGCAAAAAGGTAAAGAGGATGTAGAGAGTTTATGAGCACAGAGCTGGATGTTAGAAGCCCTGTAAAGGTTGTGAATTTCACTAAAGTAAACAGTTCCAAGATATAAATTTTAATGCAGAGGAGACAGAAAAAAAGTCAAAACTGAAAACTTGGAGGGTCTCATTTTATGTCTGACTATAGAGCTTGGACTTTATTCTGTAAACCACTGAGAACCATCAACCAACTTTAAGCAGGACCTGAAAAGGTGAGATGTGTAGTTTAGGGGGAGCATGCTGCCATATCTGGAGAATAGATCTGAAAGGTGCGTTCGGGCAAGAGAACCGATTGGGTAACTATGAGAGTAAGGCAAGGATGAAATGGTAGACGTGGGAATGTTATTGGTACCAGTGGTTAGGAGGGCAGTGGAAGTGTTTAGAATAAAGAAATAGTATAGGGGTAAAATTAGAAGGGCTTGGTGATAAGTTATGTGCATGAACAGGAGTGCAGAATTGTCCAACACCAAGTTGGTGATGTGAGTGTGAAAATGTAAAGAGAAGACCAAATTCAGTTCAGATCAGTTGCTTAGTCATGTCTGAATCTTTGCGACCCCATAGACTGCAGCATGCCAGGCTTCCCTATCCATCACCAACTCCCAGAGTTTACTCAAACTCATGTCCATTGAGTCAGTGACACCATCCAACCATCTCATCCTCTGTCACCCCCTTCTCCTCCTGCCTTCAATGTTTCCCAGCATCAGGGTCTTTTCAAATGAGTCAGTTCTTCGCATCAGGTGGCCAAAGTATTGAGTTTCAGCTTCAGCATCAGTTCTTCCAATGAATATACAGCACTGATTTCTTTTAGGATAGACTGTTTGGATCTCCTTGCAGTCCAAAGGATTCTCAAGAGTCTTCTCCAACATCACAGTTCAAAAGCACAACTCTCACATCCACACATGACTACTGGAAAAACCATAGCTTTGACTAGATTGACCTTTGCTGGCAAAGTAATGTCTCTGCTTTTTAATATGCTGTCTAGGTTGGTCGTAACGCTTCTTCCATCTGCAGTGATTTTGGAGCCCGCAAAAAATAAAGCCTGTCACTGAAGAGCAAATTAGAACAAATAAATTCAGGTTCATCAATTCAGAGGTAAAATCCTTAGTATATATGAGATCACCTTGAAGAGTGTGAACAGGAGTAGAGACTGATCAAGAAAATGCTCACCTAGAGAATATCAAAATTGAAAGGTCATGTGGGGGAAGGTGAGGAGAAGGGGGTGGAGGAGGTAATGATCAGAGAAGATAGAAGGGAAACAGAATAGTCTGAGTCATGAAAAACAAACAGAATCGAGACAAGAATATTAGTGCCAAATACTGCTCAGAGTTCAGCAAGACATATCTCCATCCAAATAGTTTGTAGAATATCTTTGTAACACATAATTCAACATAGATTCATTTAATCTTCTGACTCCTATTTGGAGAACAGACATTAAATTAGTAAGGCACTTAGCACAGACTAGTCATGGTATTTGATAAAGATTTTTTGCCCTGTTTAATGTACAGTTTAGGAACATTTCATAATGAACTGATTAAAATTTAAATGATACCTGTTTTAAAACATCTTTTCATGCCACATATATTTATAAGAGAGATTATTCAAGTTCCTAGGTCTATCAGGAAATTAATTTACAGCTTAAAATGAAGTAAATATATACTATATCAGCATCTAAATTCCTCAAGAGGAAAATTATATTCTATCAAGCGTAAAATGCATATTTGAATATTATCTGTTTATAGATACTTACATGATAAACTCTAAGAGCCTTTTCAGAGGCATTATGGGGTATTCATTAAATACAGTATAATGTACTGCATTCCTCCAAAAAAAGATATTTCTTTTTGATTTATGACTTTAAGAGTTGCATTGCAGAGACTGTACATTTAAGGACCAATAACTGAGAGGACAAGCAGTTCATTAGTGTATAAGCTGAGGAAAGATTAGGACAGCTGGGTGTGATGAAGGGTCTGAACACTGACAGGGCTAGTACCACCGCTGTCATAAGGTTGCAAGTAGTGGACCTGCGAGAGAAGGTCCTACTTGATTTATTTATTAAGACACCTAAACCCCTTCGCCATTTGTGTCCCCAGAAATTTCTTGCAGGACAACTCCTTCTTTAAGGCTGAGTTTGCTGACTTGCTGTGGTGCTTCCCTAGAGGCTCAGATGGTAAAGAATCTGCCTGCAATGCCAGAGACCCAGGTTTGATCCCTGGGTTGGGAAGATCCACTGGAGAAGGGAATGGCAACCCACTCCACTGTTTAGAGTCTGATATGACTGAGTGACTAACACACATACTAACTTGCTGCATGAGTTGAATCTATCATTCCTTATGTCTCATCTTTACAACACCATTTGCTGTCTCTTCACCACCCTTACAACCTTTCCTCTGTTGGTAACTCCTAGATTCTTAACGATATACAGCAACTTAGTCTTGTATGTGCACATGTCAACTGAGAGCAGTGCAGAATGTCTATCTATCTAATGTATATCTGTATATATATATGTATATGTATATTATATATATCTGTATATATATATAAAATATGTATACATTTCCTCCCATATTTGTTATAAATGTGTATGTATGTAACAAGACTAGTAGATTTTGATTATTTATTTTTCCATTTTCTGTGATTAGACATTCCATTAAGCAAAAGTGGAAGCTCAGAGTAAAGTGACTTAACTTGACTTGAGTCACATGCTAGTCAAGTAATGCTCAAAATTCTCCAAGACAGGCTTCAGCAATACATGAACCGTGAACTTCCAGATGTTCAAGCTGGTTTTTGAAAAGGCAGAGTAACCAGAGACCAAATTGCCAACATCTGCTGGATCATGGAAAAAGCAAGAGAGTTGCAGATAAACATCTATTTCTGCTTTATTGACTATGGCAAAGCCTTTGACTGTGTGGATCACAATAAACTGTGGAAAATTCTGAAAGAGATGGGAACACCAGACCACCTGACCTGCCTCTTGAGAAATCTGTATGCAGGTCAGGAAGCAACAGTTAGAACTGGACATGGAACAATGGACTGGTTCCAAATAGGAAAAGGGGTACGTCAAGGCTGTATATTGTCACCCTGCTTATTTAACTTCTATGCAGAGTACATCATGAGAAACGCTGGACTGGAAGAAAGACAAGCTGGAATCAAGATTGCTGAGAGAAATATCAATAACCTCAGATATGCAGATGACACCACCCTTATGGCCAAAAATGAAGAGGAACTGAAAAGCCTCTTGATGAAAGTGAAAGAGGAGAGTGAAAAAGTTGGCTTAAAGCTCAACATTCAGAAAACGAAGATCATGGCATCTGGTCCTATCACTTCATGGGAAATAGATGGGGAAACAGTGGAAACAGTGTCAGACTTTATTTTGGGGGGCTCCAAAATCAGTGCAGATGGTGATTCCAGCCATGAAATTAAAAGACGCTTACTCCTTGGAAGAAAAGTTATGACCAACCTAGATAGTATATTCAAAAGCAGAGACATTACTTTGCCGACTAAGGTCCGTCTAGTCAAGGCTTTGGTTTTTCCTGTGGTCATGTATGGATGCGAGAGTTGGACTGTGAAGAAGGCTGAGCACCGAAGAATTGATGCTTTTGAACTGTAGTGTTGGAGAAGATTCTTGAGAGTCCCTTGGACTGCAAGGAGATCCAACCAGTCCTTTCTGAAGGAGATCAACCCTGGGATTTCTTTGGAAGGAATGATGCTAAAGCTGAAACTCCAGTACTTTGGCCACCTCATGCGAAGAGTTGACTCATTGGAAAAGACTCTGATGCTGGGAGGAACTGGGAGAGAAGGGGACGGCCGAGGATGGGATGGCTGGATGGCATCAGTGACTCGATGGATGTGAGCCTGAGTGAACTCCAGGAGATGGTGATGAACAAGAAGGCCTGGTGTGCTACGATTCATGGGGTCGCAAAGAGTCGGACATGACTGAGCGACTGAACTGAACTGAACTGTACTGAACTGAAAATCACTGCATATGGTGATTGCAGCCATGAAATTAAAAGACACTTACTCCTTGGAAGGAAAGTTTTGACCAACCTAGATAAAATATTGAAAAGCAGAGACATTACTTTGCCAACAAATGTCCATCTAGTCAAGGCTATGGTTTTTCCAGTAGTCATATATGGATGTGAGAGTTGGACTGTGAAGAAAGCTGAGAGCCGAAGAATTGATGCTTTTGAACTGTGGTGTTGGAGAAGACTCTTGAGAGTCCCTTGGACTGCAAGGAGATCCAACCAGTCCATTCTGAAGGAGATCGGTCCTGGGTGTTCTTTGGAAGGAATGATGTGAAAGCTGAAATTCCAGTACTTTGGCCAGCTCATGCAAAGAGTTGACTTATTAGAAAAGACTCTGATGCTGGGAGGGATTGGGAGCAGGAGGAGAAGGGGACGACTGAGGATGAGATGGCTGGATGGCATCACGGACTCGATGGATGTGAGTTTGATTGAACTCCAGGAGTTGGTGATGGACAGGGAGGCCTGGCGTGCTGCGATTTATGGGGTTGCAAGGAGTCGGACACGACTGAGCGACTGAACTGAACTGAACTGAGTCACAGGACTTACACTCAGGTTCATCTGACTCTCTGCCCCTGTTTTGGACCACGCTACTCTATTGATAGGGCTGTTCTGGCAGGACCACCTGGGATACACACTGACAGTCACAAGGCCTGGCTTCCCCTGCAGGGAATCCCAGCTTGGGTCTTCCTCTGTCACGTTAGACTTGGCTCCCCCGCACTTGCAGTCACTGAATCAAACCACTAAATGCGTATTGCGTTTCTAGAGTCAGAATTCTCTCCTCATTGATGGTACTTATTATAATAGTTTGTGGGCATTTCTGAAAGTTAACTTCCCCGTGTGCATATAGCCAAAACATTTTTTCTTTTAAGTTAGATCTATCTTCCCCGTGTTTGGTAGAATGGAGTTTAGTCTGTGTATGAGAAAATGTATTATGTACTGGCACAATGGCAGAAATTCAGGCATTCCTAATGTACTAAAAGAATTTCAGTGGTGATATTCTCATTTATTTTCTTCAGTATTTTCTTGATAAGAGACTATTGCCCATGGACAATGTAAAAAATCTAAACATTAAGACTTTATATTTTAAAAAATGTACTTGGAACAGATATAAGATTATTTCAGGTGGTAAAAAAAAGTTTATATGAAGAGTTGAGCAGTGTTTATTAACTTTCTTTGACAAAGCAGCGTCACATTATAGTAAACCAAGTTGGCCTAACTCTGAATACTATTTCTACCACTGCCTAGTTGCACCATTTTGGGCAAATTTCTTAAAGTCTCTGAGTTTCAGTTTTCCTCCTTTATACAATTGGAATAATGACAGCAGTAACTCACAGGGTTGTAGCAAAGATTAAGTGTATTGAGAGTTCTAAAAATACCATTTATGAAAATCTGTCCAATAAAATAAAAATAGATAAAATCATGTAATTGGTAACCCCCAAATTTAAATTGAACTAATTTTTCAAGTTTCCCCAATTATACCTTCCAAGGTAGAGTTTATTGTTGCCTCCTTTGTGTTTCATCCATAATTCTTTTTCTACCTTTCCTCTGGTCCCTGTTAAAGTTAATGATGTGATGTGTTTACATCATGGTGTCTACCACTGAATTATAAGACTTTGAAAGTATAAATTGAATTATGTTGTGATCACAATTTTATCTCCAGGAATTGTAATATTTCTAGTATAACATGGATCCATAATTGAGATTTATTTTGATTGAATTAAAACCTTCTCATTTCTAATCCTATGTGGAAATTATTGCTATTGGCTTATTTCATAAGTATTCCATATTTTTACCCTATTCTGGGACTTCTTGGCAATTCTTATTTATCCTTGTACCCCATTTCTTAGGCCCCATTAAACACATTCTTTTAAATAAACTTTTTAACTCATTTTAATTGTTTTAAAATATAACTTTCCTGTAGACGTTTATATTTCGTATTTCAGTTTAATTTCAAACTGTATGAATTTAGGCAGTGTTGAAATTGACAGAATTGAAAAGAATGTGTGTATATATACACACACACACACACACACACACATACATACACATGTGTATATTTACAGACACCCTTATATGTGGCTTCCCATGTAGCTCAGTGGGTAAAGAATCTGCCTGCAGTGCAGGAGATGCAGGAGATGTGGGTTCAATCTCTGGGTTGGGAAGATCCCCTGAAGGACAGCATGGCAACCCATTCCAGTATTCTTGCCTAGAGAATCGCTTTGACAGAGGAGCCTGGTGGGCTACAGTCCATAGGGTCACAAAGAGTCAGGCATGACTGAAGCGACTGAGCACACGCACATACCTTGTTGCTGCTAAGATTTCTTAATCAGATGGAAAGTCATGTTTCCCACCTCTGGATCTGATGTTCTCCCAGCAAGATTGCTTTCTTTCTTTCTTGCCTGGAATCCTACTGGAAGTAGCCATTTGAGAACTAAAGCAGAACTTTACACAGGAAAAGACAATACAGGTGACTTGAAAACTCTGTTGTTTTGAAAATGGTCTGTATTAGGTTTGAGCAAGAAAAGTGTCATTGTTTTACCTGTGGTGAATATAGTGTCTAGGAATCTCAGTTGGGTGAAGGTAAACTCAGAAGAAATGAGAGATGAGGAGGTGTCACTTGTTCACTGAAAATACAGAATCTGAACGATAAATAATCAGAACATTTTTTTTATGAATCTCATCATGCAAAGCTGGATGGAAGTTTCAGGTGTAAAGTAAACACTATACGTGAAGCATACAAAGAAGGTGATTGCTTTGACAAAGTTGGAGTGAATCACTTTAACACCCTTAATTTAATTTCAAAATAAATTATTTACAGACTCAACTCTTTCCATGTCTTAAGGCTTGATTGACAACAAAGTGATCATTTGAAGACAACTGAAATGTGAATAAATATCCATAGAAACACAATTTTTACTAGGTTTCCATAGAAACATAGAAAACCATGACCCTCAGGCTCAACCATCTTTTCTATTGGATCATTTATAGTGAATTTATGTGTCCCCAAACAGACTTGAACACACTCAGAAGAGGCTATTCATTAAATAGTACCTTTTATTTCCAAAAATGAGAGGACAGATTTGTTTTAACAGATCATTAAACCATAGCAATAATGGAAGATATGTAGCAGTTGGTTTTCCCAGACCAAGTCTTTATTTAGTACAAGTGGACCTAATTATGAATCTTATTTGTTCATGCTCTTTATTTCTAGATTTTTTTGGGTGGTGGTGGGATGAAGCAAGGCATGATAAAATTAAGCCTAACATTGCTGGGTCCAAAATATAGTAAATAACACTGAATCTTTTCACTTTATGCAAATATATCAAAGTTAAAATAAGTAAAAATAAATCAAGCTGAAACTAATACTATAGTGCCTGTTACTTCATAATTCTGACTATCCTATGTAGAGAAAATAGCTGATTATTTCATATGTTTGTCAAAACTTGTTAATTCNGAATATTTACTATATATTATCCTGTAAGTTCTAGATTATGACTACATGGATACTATATAAATACTGCTACATAGGCACTATAATCCTATGTTATCTATTACATATGCTATCTTGATGATAAAAACTGTCATAAAACAGTATTTATGACATTATTTATTAATAATATTATTACTTATGATGTAGGATATTTATGAAGCTATGATAGAGTAACTTTCTATAGAAGCTTCTAGAATGCTGGGAAAACAAGATTTCAGAAAGGGTGACAACAACAGAGCACGAGCTCGACCAGATATTTCTACAAAGATTTCTCAGTTAAAACTGCAGTCTAACTGTGCCTATTTCACAGGGAGGAAACTAAGGAAGAAAGAGGTTAAAACAATTCCATAAGATTATACAATTATTAAGTGCCATACCTGAATCTGAGTCGAGTATTCTGACCTCAAATCATGTTACACCACTGATCAATGAAAAGAAAACTTATTGTGGCCCTCAATTGTCAGGAAAGACCTAATTGAATAAAATTGACATGAAATGAGCTTTGAGAAATAGTTAAGCTTTAAGAAGTCAGAGGCAGGATGTATTGGGCAAGAAATACAGGAAAAGTAAAGGCAAAGAGATGGCTAACCATGAAATGATGGGTGAGATATTTCAATTGTCATGGAGTTTTCCTTTGAATGAGATAGAGGAAATGTAGGTTTCATTCATTTAGAAAAGGCCTGGAGCACTGGCTAAATCTAAAATGAATTTGATGCCTGCACATCAGGTGCCAGATAAGCACTCAGTAGATGGGGAGAGAGGTGCTGGGTATGTTTTGATTACCTGTGATAAAATAAAGAAATTTAGCCTTACTTATATAGATGGGACCACTGGCAGAAGAGGGAAAATGGTGTTATAAGTCACACTGTATATTGTATGTATCTCTGGGATGACTTTCCCTCTAAAGTATTACTCGAAGCAGTAAATAATTATATTACTTAAATATGCAAGTAATACAGTTCTAGAAAGAGGCTTTTGGACAAACATACTTTAGTTTCATCATTTAACTAATTCAGTTGTTTTAGAATATATGACCTACCACCAGCACAGAGAATTTCTGAGGCCTTCTGGGCAGATGTAATAGACTAGAGATTGCTGAAGACAAATTTCTTGCAGAGAAAGATTTGTGAAATCCTATAGGGAACCAAGGAAACTATGCTCCCAAACACTGTCCCCTGCAGAGAAGGCTTTATCATTGACTGTCTCTTAGCACTTCAAAAAACAACTTTGAACTTGTAAGTGGTAACTACTGTTGCCTTATAAATATAATATAAGAAAAATTATAGAAAATTATGAATTATTGATGGCTATCCTATATTATGAATGGAGGCTCTGGTATTAATGATAGATATTTTGTGCTTATAAACATACTTTATCTGAATCTATGAGAAAAATATGTACTTGCAAGTGGAGATAAATTTTTAAAAATCAATTCATTTGTATACATTGCTGAATACATGCTGTGCTGTGCTTAGTCACTCAATTGTGTCCATCTCTTTGCGATCACATGGACTGTAGCCTGCCAGTCCAGAATCTGTCCATGGGGATTCTCCAGGCGAGAATACTGGAGTGGATTGCCATACCCTACTCCAGGGGATCTTCCCAACCCAGGGATCAAACCCTGGTCTCCTGCTGAATACATATTCTCCCCTCAAAGATCGGTGGATTTCAGTGATACAAAATTAAATAAGACACATCTCCTTCCTAAAAATATTCATAAATGAATGAATGATTTATTCAGCTTCTCTGTTATTTTCAGAAAATATTTGAATTCTAGCTCCTGGCAAGAATATATCCAAGTTGCCCCCAAGTCTATCCCAGATCAAGTTAATTTCATGATGCTTCAGGCTAAAACTCTGAGCAGATTCCCATATTCTAGGTAAGCATGAAGAGACTGTATGATGAATGTGTCTCTATTCTATACCCCAGTGACTCTGGAGCAGAAACATAAATGATGCCATATAATATCTTAGGTTTTTACATGTTTAAGTGTGAATGAGGTATGTAATTGGTAAGCAGTTATAAGAGCCCTCTGAAATTTTAGTCTGTGCCACATCCTATCTTTGTATGCTTTTTCTATTTGTAACATGACACCCCCAGTGATGTCATATTAATATGCTTAAAAGCTATGTGCATAGATACATATTTTAGGAAAGTTTCTTATACCTACAAACGTTGAATGTTGCTTTTACAGCCTGATAATTTTTGTTTTTGCCTTTACAAATGCATTTGGGATGTACTATCATAAACATTAAGAGAAAAAAATATTACACAGACTCTCTAAAGACTCCTCTTTCGGGATTTCTAAGCCCCTTTGATTAGCATTTGTGTGATGAAGTCCAGCAAAATCCCTTCTGCTGAATATTCTCTTGCTCTGCTTTAAAGAAGAAGTTTTTTAAAAACTAGTTTTGTACAGTTTTCCAGAACTCTGTCTCATCTTCCTTTGATTTGGAACTGTGTTCTTCTGTGATTTTAATGCACACTCAAATGCCCCATAAAGCATAAGATGGATGAATGAAAGCAATAGTGTGAAAGTAGATTCCACTTAAAGGTATTTCTCTTATGTTACTTTTTCATCAAAGTACTATTAGCAAGGAATATCAAGATTCAAGTATTCCAAATTCATGGATGTTTCTACTGTTGTACAGACATTCTGTCTAAGTAAGTCTAGCTTTCCTTTTAAGGATGTTTGGTTTGAATAGTTCTTTTCCTTAACAAAAGCATGATCTATTTTATATATATATATATATATATTAATGTAGGTAGATATAAAAGTAAATTCCCCTCATTTGAAACATATTGTGATTCAGATCTTCCCCAAAATTAACTTGTTTATGCTATTTTAATTCATCAAGTGAGTGAATATATATCTTCATATTAAGAAAATGGTTTGTCAGATGTTGTAAAACATTTTTTAACAGTAAAGGTCACATTTTATTGCAAAAACCTGTCAGTGCTTTATATCCAAGCTGTGAAACATTATTGCTTCAGGGTGATTATGTGGGAGGGGGCTGTGGTTAAGAATGCCTTTCTGTGGCCAGCTATGATTTACAACAGCGAATAGAGAATTAAACCCTTAATTGAAGCCTACAGAGCAGTACCTAGAGGCTAGATTCAGCCTGAAATTTGATTCAGACAATTTTCTTAGTCAAGCCCCTATGGGCTTACCAGTTGATTCTCATGAGTTTTGATTGTGATTGAAAAGACAAGCTGTTTTCTGCTTTGCCCTGAACTTCCCTAAGGTAATTCCCCGGTTTTAGTAAGCTGCTTGATTAACATGAAGGGAGACAATGTGGGGGAAGAGAGTGCACACACAAGATTTTAACTGTTTCCTCAAGTCCCCTAATGAAAGTATCTTAACATATCAGATATCCTCTGAAAGGAATTCTCAGTTAGTAAACTAGTAAATCTCCCATTCCTGAGATTCTGATGGAACTGGACTGTGTCAGGGGCTGCTTGTCCCTGTGCGTCTCTGGGAGAAGGGATGTGGGTCACTGAGTGCGGGTACCTTATATTTATTTGGGCCACATTGCCTATCACCAGTTTCTGACTTCGATGTGACAAAAATGTCAGTCCAGAGGACACGTGATCTTGAGTAAATCTTTTCATCCTTTTCTATCCATAAGCATAAGCAATATTCTCTTTTTTTCCATCATATTGTCTATTTATTCTTTTGCACGTCATATAGTTTACTAAATTATTTATTCTGTTAACAAGATAAGTTAAATTTGACCTTTGTCTCACATACTACTTGTTTCTTGATTACTGTGCTTACCATATTCTATGAGGCTTTGTCTCTCCTTAATGTTAATGAATACATAAATTAATTCATCTAAAAATAGATTGATGTGGTAAAAAATGAATAACAATAAGAAAGAGAAAGACACAATCTCAATAGAGAAGCAATCATATTTCTCAGAGGCAAGTACTTTTGGCGGTAGAACATGAAAAAAAATATTAGAAATTCTGGAGCATTTGGCTTTCAGATAATAAATATGGACAATGATATGATTTAATTTTTTACTGAAGGACTCCCACTGCATGGGAGGTAGTATTAGATGAGATTTTACATAAATTCTTTTGTTATTCCATTCTTCACCCTTGATCTCTACAATTTATAAGGCTTGTTATCACTAGTATACTCAGATTCAGACCAGGCATATACATCTTACCTATATTCCACTAAAGAGGCGATTATATTTTGTTTTCTAAAAAAAAAGACCCATGCTGCTGCCCTTTAATATATAATATTTTACATAATATTACATATGTATCATTCTGTCAATGCTCATTTTATAAGAAATATGATCAAATATATTAGTCAAATGATAGTGACAGTTAATTAAATATAAGTGGTGCTGAGATTGTAGGCTTGTGTCATTTTTAGATGAGTTCCCAGGGAATAATATTTTCTGACTGTGACTAAGATTCTACTTAGCACTCCTGAATACTCTTTTAGAGAATTTTCACAGACAAAATAACAGCAAAATAACTTTACCCAGCTTTTCCTCTTGAATGAAATAACTAGAGGAAGGGATTTTGTTTTGCTTTTAGAGATTTATTTTGACTAAAATTATTTTGACCTATGTGTCAAGACTTCCACTTAATTCTTTCAACATATATTCTTTTAATACCTATCCTCTATGTGAGAGTTTTTGTAGGTCTGGGAATACAGTGACCAAGATAACAGACCAGTGGCCTTTGCCCTGCGAGGATCATATATTCCAGTGTGGTAAATTACAAAGTAAAATAAGAAACACTTAGAGCACAAAAATAACCATTTAAGTCTTGACGGGTTAAGGAGTATTTACTAGGTTTTTGGATTGGGTGTTTTGAGTAGATTGTAGTGCATTTAATAGAGAAAATAAGTTTTAAGGGAGCATAGCATGTTCAAAAATCCGAGTTTAAATTAGGTAGTAGGGATATATGAAATGATGAGCAGAATGTGTACTTTATACTAAAGGAAATAAGGAATCACTGAAGAGTTATAAGCAAAGTAGTGACCTACATAAAATTGCACTTTGCAAAGATCTGATCGGTGGAGAGGATAAAGCAGACAAAGCAAGCCTGGAGTCAGGAATCTTTATTAGGCAACACTAGTATTAGAACAGGCAATATATGATCGTGGCCTCACAGCCAGTGCTGATCTATGCAACGAGAGAATAGATTTGGAGGATACTTGGGAGATGAGGGTCTCCTGGTATTTGTACAGGGATGAAGGAGGGTAAGGAAAGAATCAAGGATGCTCAGGTCTCTGGTTTGGGTGATTGAGTAGATTGGTGCTTTTCTCTGCACTTGGAATCACAGGAAGATGATCTAGTTTGGGAGAAGAAGATTTTGAGCCCCATTGTGGTCATGTTGGGTTTGGCAGTCTTTGAAACATCCTTGTGAAACTGCCTGACTGGCTATCTGTTCTCTGGGTCTGAGGTAGCCTGGTGGAAACAGTCTAGGTAGAAGTGGTTGTTCTGAGGATGTGTAGCATGGGATAAGAGCTTCAAACAGAATCTCAATACTTTTAATGGAAGAAATCAAATGGTATCCGTTCTAGGGATTGTAGGTCATAGAGTTCAAAACTACTCAACTCTGCTGTGGTACCACTAAGGCAGCAGAGACAACATGTGAATAGGTGTGACTGTGACAACCTGCAAGTCAGTTATGGTTGCTGAAATTTGAATTTCATATAATTGTCACATTGTCTCTAAGTAGTATTCTTCCTTTGACTTTCTTTATTGGTCAACCATTTAGAACTATACAAATCTATTATTACTTTGTGGAACATATGAAAAAAAGTGAAGGGCCATATGTGTCCTATGAGCCATAGTTTACAGACCCCTGGCCTAGAACATTAAATTTTGGTTGAGAGAAATCAAAGAGAGATGGTGGGAATGGATCACAGTAGTTAGAGAATATTGAGCATAAAATTTATATATATATATATATGGGTTTCCCTGGTGACTCAGTGGTAAAGAATCTTCCTGCCAATGCAGAAGACCCAGTTTCAATCCCTGGGACAGGAAGTTTCCCTGGAGAAGGAAATTGCAACTCACTCCAGGATTTTTGCCTGAGAAATCTCATGGATAGAAGAGCCTGGCAGGCTATATATGTCTTCTAATTTTGAGTTAGTTAGCTCTGACACTTGTGATAGACAGTTGTCAAGAAGATAAAAATTGCAACAGCAATTATGATTTACAGGTAATAGGAAGATGGGTTTTCAGTAAATATCTAATTCACTTACTATTATAAAAGAAGTAAATACAGGGTACTTGAAGGAAGTCATCCCTTTCCATCCATTGTTACTTATCCTATCACCATTCCCAGTATCCAGAAGGATGAGTTTAGATGTCCTAGAAACCCAAGTGGTATTCTTAGCTATCCCATAATAGCCATTAATTAACTTATTCTGTCTCAGTTTATATAAAATAGAGATAATTTGGTAGAAAAAGAGAAAGAACAAATGAGAAAACATGTATGCATGTGCTAGAGATTGGGTTCAAAGAGTTTGGGGTAAGTTACAGCAGATGTTGCATGTGGAAACATCTAGCAGAATGTATGGGATATTTAAATGCTTTTCAAACATTATTTCTCTCCTTCCTCAGATGTTTGTGATTTAATGTCCCATGTACATTCCCATCTTTCTCAGGGAAATGATCTATTTTCCTGATTTCAGATAAGAAGAGATGAAGTATTCAATCTATATTGGTTGATTAAGGGATATAATGATCATTTTAAACTGTGAGCATCTGTACATGGGCTGTAAAAGTGGTTGAGGTGAAATGCGTTCTCAGTAATTGCAAGATTCATAAGATGCTGCTGCTGCTGACCATTATAGAATTGAATTAAAGTACTAGATGGATTTGTTGTTTGCACACATCGAATGACATGAATATAAGAAAATTTGAGAAGCAGTTTGACGAAGGGAAATAAATGATTTGTATTAGAATCAAGCTCTGCCATTTATTTGACAAAGACTAGTAAGCTTTGGGACAAGTTATTTAACCTCTTCACTAAGCCTCAGTTTCATTTTCATTACCTATACAATGTGGATAAGCTGCCTCTTTGTGGGTTATGTTGTAACTTAAATGAGAGGACGTAGGATATCAAGTATAGTGGGTGTCATGTACTAGATGCTCAATAAATATTAGTTCCTCCCTTTCCATTCCCTCTTACAAGAAAATCAATTTTCCCCTTTATTTATATTTTCTATGGATTTTTTGCCTTAAAGAATAAATCTAAATGAAAGAGAAGAGTTTTATTGATGTGTTTGCAAATGGGGTGTTGGAAATGTGGAATCAGTAACATTTGAAGTACATAACTTCCATTGTCATATGATCCTCCTGCAAAGTTAAGGCAAGGTCCATAATTTGTTTTATTTAAAACATTAAATTATGATGGCTCACTTAATAACTCCAAACTACTAAGCTAAACTACATTTGTGTTTAGCAAACAGTCGTAAAAATCCCTGTTAGACATTTAATCACTGCACAAACTGTTTTATAAAGCACTGCAAAAAAAATTTGATTAGCCAAAAAGAAATAAAGACATATTGCAAAAACACTAATCTTTTTTCAATATATAAATTTAGCTACAAGTAAATATTCTATCATATATAACTCTTTATCTCTTAAAGGCTTGTCATTCCTTTGTAACCCTATTCATTTTTAAAGATAAAACGTTACATGCAGAATCTTTTCACAAGTCCATATTGAAAAGATACTCATTGTATCCTTATGAAAAGTGCTTTATTGTATTTTTTTCTTAATGGAGATCTATATTAATATTTGTAAACATGAATTTACAGAACCAGTTTTGCAATGACAGGCCAAAATCAATGTCTGAGAAAATCATGAAATAAGAAGGTAATCATAAGAGTGAGGAGATGACAGGCATCACTAAAGTTCAGGGTGGGGTGGGGAAGGTGCAATCATGATTGGATCTCTTCAGCAAATAATAGTTCTGAAGTTATCATTCAACATGCTTCATACTGTCGGGTAAGTGTGTAATTTTTTCGGTTCTTTCTCACCACAGCAAAAATTTGGAGTGACAGGCGGACCAATGTTGCAGCTTTGTGTTACAGCTCAGTTTTATTTAGAAAGCAAAGGAAAATACATCCTCAAGACATGAGGGCGGGTCATTTTAATGAAATGAAAATGAATACAACCCCAAAGACATGAAGGGAAGAGAAGCACCCTGCTCAATTTGGGCTCCTCTTTTTATGTGTTTTTTTTTTTTTTTCCTCCTCCTCCTGAGCCTGCCCTATGTAAACTGGGCTACCCAGTAGGGCTGTTTGTTTTACCCGAGTTCCTCCCTCTGGTCCAGACCTTCCTTTGTTCTATTTTCCTGGGCTTTTCCCTTCTTTGTCTTTTAGCCACCACCATTCTGGACTCCTTTTTCCTATGCTAACTACCTAACATTCCCCACTCAAAAGATGGGAGGCCAAATTCTTTGGGAATAGGGTATCCAAGTCTCTCTGGCGACTTTCTGCTGAACTGGGGCAGCGAGGGCCATTGAACCTCCCCCTCTTGCTAGTCTCAAACCTCCAAGTCCTTATAGTGGTGCCCATCGAAGGATGAGTGATATTTTCCATGGTCAGCTCTAGTTTTATATATCCTTGTTGAACTGTCACTGCATATTGTAATTTATTAACCTGGGCAGAGAGAAAACAGGCTAGAAAATTGATAATACATGAAACAATCATAGCGGATTGATTTCATAGAGCAGTTTTTTTTTTTTACCACCTCCTCAACCTTCTCAGTCTGGGTGGGAAAGCCTTCAATCCATCCTATCATGACTAATAGGTATTTATACCCTTGAGAAACTGGCATCTGGGTGAAGCCCATCTGCCAGTCCTCTCCTGAGTAGGTCACACGTTGTTGGATGGGCTGGGCCAGCTGGGGTCTTTGAGCTCCTTGGGGTTTTTATCATTGGCAAGTGGGACAAGAGGAGATCACTTGCCTTATAGTCATTTGGAGTCCTGTTCCTCTGAAGGTCCTTTCTAGTATTCTTTAAAGGGCCTTTTCCCCTAAATGAAGGGTGGCATGTAAGGAATTAACCAACTTCCATTGGAGGTTCCCAGGCAGAAAAAGGAGTCCCTCCTTTTGGAGCCACCCCATATGATCTTCTTGAAAACCCTCTCTCTTAGCTTTAAGAGTCACTCCTTCAGTATATGAAGGAGTTCTGGCAAATTAGTCTGTGGAACTAAGGTGGCAACCCCTATTAGGTCATTGTTCTGTAATGCTGCTCTCTTCGCTGCCTAATTGGCTGCTTGTTTCCCTCGTGCCACTTCTGTGCTTCCTGTTTGGTGTCCTTTACAGTGGGTGACTGAAACCTCAGAGGGCAGATGAATTGCTTCTAAGAGCCTAAGGATTTGATCACCATATTTGACTGGGGACCCTCAGGTGGTCAAGTGGCTTCTTTCTTTATGAATAGTAGCATGTGAATGTAGCACCAGAAAGGCATACTTGGAGTCAGTGTGAATGGCTACTCTTTTTCCTTCTCCCAGCTCAAAAACTTGAGTCAGGGCTATGAGCTCAGCTAATTGGGCTGAAGTACCTTGTGGCAAAGGTTTAGCCTCTATGGTCTCAAAATTGGAGATTACTGCATATCCAGCTCTTCTTTTTCCATCCAGGGCAAAGCTGCTTCCATCAGTGTACCAGATTTGCTCAGGATTGGTCCAAGGATCTTCTGACAATCCCTCTTGGGGTTTTGTCCAGTGGTCCAAGGTTTCTCGGCAAGAGTGAAAGGGGAAAGAGCTTTCAGGGGTAGGCGGGAGGGTGGCTGGGTTAAGAACCTCTGAAGGGTATATTGTCAGGCCTGGATTTTTCATCAGCACTACTTGATATCTAAGGATTCTTTGATCAGATATCCATAAATGACCTCTCCCATTTAGGAGTTGTTTCACTTGGTGGCTGGTAAAAATAGTTAATTTGCCCCCTAAAGAGAGTTCTAAAGCATCTTCTATCAGGATTAGAATAGCTGCAAGGTTTTGAAGGCAGGGAGGCCAGCCTCGGGTGGTTGGGGCGAGCCTCTTGGATAAGTAAGCTACAGGCTGGGACTCAGATTCCAAAGTCTGAGTTAACACTCGCAAGGCTGTTTCTCTGTTTCATGGACATAAAGTTGGGATGCTTTTTCTGGGTCTGGCAACCTCAAGGCAGGTACCTGAGTTAAGGCTTCTTTTAGTGTAGCCCCCTGCCTTCTTTTGAGGAGTTCCCCACAGCAGTGGAATTGAACCATCCTGTCCCTTCAAGCTTTCATTTAAGGGCTGGGCAATTAGACCATGGTTGGACATTCAGGTTCTAAAATACCTAGCCCCAGGAAAGCTTGCAATTGTTTTTGAGTCATTGGAGAGGGCAACTGGAGGATTCCTTGTACTTGATCAGAGGACAGCCTCCTGGACCATGTGTAATCACTCCCAAGTAAGTGACCTTAGTCTCAACCATCTGTGCCTTAGCGTGGGAGACTTTATATTCCCTCTCTACCAAAAAGTTTAGAACCTGAATTGCAT
>SJYQ01003360.1:193063-229583 GCA_006410935.1 Redunca redunca | reverse complement strand
ACCTAAAAAAATATTTATTTTGGCTTTATTTTTGAAGTATATTTTCCCTTAACACAGAATCCTAGGTTGACAGATTTTTTTTCCTTCCTTTAAACAGAGTAATGAGGTTGTTTCATTATCTTGGCTCTTGCATTATTTCTGATGAGAAGTAAGCATTTATTTTTATCTTTTTTTCCCTTTGTATATAATGTGCTCTTTCTCTCATTGGTGTGCATTTAAGATTTTCTCTTTATCATTTATTTCAGCAATTTGGTTATGATGTGCTTTGGTATAATTGTGCTTTGAGGGATGAGATGGGAGAATGGCATTGAAACATGTAAAAAAAAAAAAAGAATATTGTAGTGGGTTGCCATTTCCTTCTCCATGATACTGACATCACTTCAGAATTGCATATTTTATTGCTCTGTGACTATTTCAATAATTTGAATAAAGTTTGTGAAATATTAAAAATATAAAATAAAATAAAGTTGATACAGTGAATAAAGAGAAAAAAAAATAATTGTGCTTTGAGCATATTGGTAATAAATATCTAATCTTCCTGTGTGCTAATTCCATCCACAGTTGTATCCAATGATAGCAAGTATCTTTTAAGCAAAATAAAGTCAGTATATGAGGCAGAAACAGACCTAGTAGTTTGTAGTGAGAATCCTGATGTCAACATGCCAGGCTAGACCACTGCCATGCAATTTCCAAGCAGATAATGCTTTCCTGTGTATCTGTGTCATCGAAAGGGCCCTCTTTGGTTGGAGTTTCTTTTGTTCTGATTTTAAATACAAATATTTATTCCCCATCCCCCTTGCTCAAGTAGCTTTTTATTTAACTGTGACTAGAAGGTCAAAATTTTAGTCACTAAGGATTAAAAGAAAAAAAAACAGTCAAAATTTCTCCCGGGCATTAGGTTTTGAAAGCGCCCTCCAATCCACTCCACTCCTGCCCTGGGCTCAACTTATCTTAAGGCCGACCATGAGCTCACTGTTGAACTTGTTCGTGATCTGAAGGTGCAGCCTCTGATGTGATGAAGGTGAGGCCTGGAACCTGCGATGGGGACGGAGGTGTGTCGAAGTTCATCTGGGAGGCGATTCCTGGAAGCAAGAATGAGCTGGGAAGAGGGAGACAGAGAAGTTACCAAAGGCAACGCGCTTGTCTAGCCCTGTGCCCTGGGGTTCGGTCTTGCCAGGGTATCTCTGAAGCGCTGAAGCCAAGTCCAGGCTCTGTACCCCAACCCCAAGGTCAATCTCAGAGACAGAGTTTTGGGTGAAGTAGGAGGAAATGGTTTCACTGCTTTGCCAAGCACAGGGGGCCTCAGCAGGCTAATGCCCGCGAGACTCTGTGTCCTGCCCTGGAGGAGGTAGTGCCCTGTATAGAAAGGGTTCAAAGAGGACGTGATCAGCTCGTGGACCGCCTTCGGACGGGTAGGTGGTGAGGTGATCAGACATCAGTATCATCCACCTTCTGGCCCCTCCCGGGCTGGGTCTACCTGCTCGTGGGCAGAACACAGTTAACGGCATCTCCTGGCGGTGGTTTTCGTTCTGCTAAACAGCTCGAAGATACTGCTGAGTATCCTCTGAAGGGGACCAGCACCCGGCCACTCTGCTTCTGCTCCTTCCTTGTCTCTGCCGCCCCTTCCTTCCCTGATTTGAGCCTGTCCCTTGGAGCTCAGGGAAGGCCATGGAGGCTGAAGGAAGCCTGTTTCCTGTAATCCAGAAACGGGGGACATGCCCAGGAACCCCACAGGGTCCTGCTCAGTTTCAGCCTCCCATGGTGTGTGCCTTAGATTTTCCGGTTTGAAGGTCTACTGAATGTAGGTAGCGTTTTCTGTCAACTCTCTTGCTCCATTAACTGAGGGTTGACCACAGGGCAGTAAATCCCATTAATTCCCTGGATCACTAGCTGAGAGGGCTTCCTAGCTTCTAGAAAGCCCAGAGGCAGAGAAACAGGGGGACAGTATCAGCGGTCAGCACATGAGTCCACAGCTACTCAGCTCCGTGGTGGCTGTGACATGGGGCTCTATGAAACAGCTGCCATAAATTGGGTGTTTGCATTATTTTTTAGATGCAGGATTCCTCGTTAAGAGTGAGCTTCCTCCTGATGAATGTGTTTCTTGCCAGTGAGATGGAGCATCTCTGAGTAGAAGCATTTTTCCATTTTTCTAAAGACAGATGAGAATGAAATTTCATCTCTCTCCGGACACAGTGCCATCTGGACTTGGGATTAATGACCATAAAGATAAGACCTTTAAAGCACTAATCCCAATGTATTTGGAAATGCAAAAATATAAACATGTGTGCACATTCAGGGGCTAAATTCCTTTTTTGAGAAATCTGGAGGGACTGTGGTAAACATGAGCTTGCGAGCAGACAAAATAGGTGCCATTTACAACCTACATTTTGAGAACTGCCATACCTGGGTACAAGAGGCTGTACTAGAAATTCCTCCATGCTTAAATCAGGGGAAACTTCATCATCTTATTTTAATGGCTTTAATTCATACACAATAAACTGCATATGCTTAGGCTATACAGTTTGACCAATTTTAACGTATGAAGACACCCGTGAAAACTGTCGCCGTGATCAAAATAGTGAACAGATGAATCAGCCCCCAATATCCTCATACTCTTTTGTAGATCTTTTCCCACCCCTCCTTCTTTCTGCTGCTGCTGCCGCTGCTGCTAAGTCGCTTCAGTCGTGTCCGACTCTGTGTGACCCCCATCTCTGGGATTATCCAGGCAAGAACACTGGAGTGGGTTGCCATTTCCTTCTCCACTCCTCCTTCCTAGGAAACCACTAATCTATCATTTTCTATCATTGTAGATAAGTTTGCATTTTAGACAAATGTATATAACTAGATTCATGCAGTATGTACTCTTGTCTGGCTTTTTAAAACATGGTATAATTATTTTGAGATTAATTCATGTTGTCTTTTTTGTGCAGTAATTTTCCTTCTTTTTAGGGCTGAATATTTTCCATTGTGTTGATATAGTATAATTTGTTATCGGTTCATCTACTGATGGGAATGTCAGTTTACGGCAATTGCAAGGAAAGATGCTCTAAACATTAATATTCAATACTTCGTATGAACATATGGTCTCATTTCTCTTGGGTAAGAGAGAAATGGCTGGATCACATGGTATGCATCTTAAGAAAATGCCAGATTATTTTCCAAAGCCATATCATTTTACATTCTCCCCAGCAGTGTATGAGCATTCCAGATGCTTGATGTCATTGCCAACACTTGGTGTGCTCAGAGTTTTTACTGTAAGTGGGTGTGTAGTGACACCCACTTTGTAGTTTTAATCTGCTTTTTCCTGAGGACAAATAATGCTGAGTATATTTTCATTGCCTTCTATGTATCTTCTTTGGCAAAGTGTCTGTTCAAAACTTTGCTTATTGTTTTATAACCTTTTTTTTTTCTTATTATATTGGGTTTTGAGAGTTCTTGTTATATTCTGGATACAAATTCTTTATAAGTATCTTATTTTCAAATATTTTCTCCCCAGCTATGTTTTGTCCTTTCATTTGTAATGTAGTGACTTCTGCAAAGTTCTAAAATTTGATGAAGTTCTATTTTTTTCTGTAACGAATTCATACTTTGCCTATGCCTAACCCCTAGATCACAAAGGTTCTCTTCTATATTCTTTACTAGCATTTTGTAGTTTCAGGTTTTATGTTTAGGTATACGATGAATTTTGCATTTTTTTACTGTGGTACAATTTATGACTCAAAGCTCATTTTTCCGCCATAACAAGGTAAGAACGGGACAGTGGCAGTAGAAGAATAAGCAAGTGAAATCTCAGGCCAGGGGCCACTGGTCTCCGTGAAGAATGGGAGACCAGCCTTCTCCATGACAGTCTGATATGCTTTGGAGTTGTTGAATCCAATCTTAACCCAATCTGGAAAAATAGGCATAGCAGACTGGAGCACTCCCTGAGCTCGCTCCTATTTAAGTCACCGCTGCCGTGGCCATCTGGTCCAGCTCGGAGTCACCTCTCTGGCCACCTCCCGCCTCAGCACACTCTGCATCCCATCTCGCTGACGTCACAGTCTGGTCTACGCAGCATTGCAGGAGCAGCCTGGAGTGAGGAGAAAACACTCCAGGGCAGCCTTCAGCAAAGCGGACTGGGCATCCGCGGACAAAGGCTCCAGGCTCACGTCTTCCCAATGAGCGATTCTGGGAGGCATCTGCACTCTTCTCAGGAGGCCATGGAACCACGGGCTGCTGCCTTCTCCTCCTTCCTTATTCGATCACCTCACTGCCTCATTGTTGCTTCCTGGGATTATCTGCCAAAGAAAACACTTGCACCCAGGTCCTTATCTTGGACTCTGCTCTCAGGGAAACTCAGTCCAAAACAGTAGTTAGGTTTATACTCTTATAATCACTCAGGCCAAATAATTTCCTAATTCATCAAATTCACAAGCGGTGAAGCTGGGATTTGAACACAGATCTATCTGCTCTGGAGACCTGGGTCCATTCCTCAGGACCAACCTGCCCATCCATCAGCATAGTATTTTACATCAAGGAGGAAAGCATCTTGCCTTTACTCCAGCGGGAACTTTTCATTGTGATACTGTTGCCATGGGAATGCCAGGCTGGATTGTGACACTTTATCATCTCTCTCTCACATTCTATTATAAAGCGAGTACTGGGGATTCCAAACCATAAATATGTGCCCACCAATTGTTAACTGTAAACTAACCTGCCAACCAACTTCAGAGCAGAACTGGTACTCTGGCCAGCAGAACTGCTGCTCCCTTTTTTTTTTTGAAAACACAAAGGGAAGGAAGTGATGGGACAGGCATCTATGATTAAAAGAGGTCATTTACTTTCCAGGCCTTGTGGCTTTTGGTCCAAAGGCAGAAAGTGAAAAAGAATGGAATCTGCTCTTGCAAGGGATGAAATTTACTAATGATCTCCCATGTTTCCCAGTCACATGCAGCATTTTTCAGCTAATCCTTTGAAAATATTTTCTGAAGCCTGTCTGAGTTTTTACCTATGGGAGAGAAATATCCTATGTAGGTAAATACCAACATTATGGCCACTGCATGTATTTAAAAACAGAGCACAGGGTGCCTCATGGAATTCCATCAACTGCATGTAATGTTTTTCAGAAGTCCTCACTCTTCTGGAAGCTACCAATCAACATGCACGTCTTCAGGCTTTTAGTGGAACTAAAGAGGAATTCATAGAAACCAAAATTGCACAAAGGCAACTGAAAATTGAGCTTCCAGGTAGCTCAATGGTAAAAAATTCTGCCTGCCAGTGCAGGAGACTCTGGGTCAATGCCTGTGTCAGGAAGACCCCCTGGAGAAGGAAGTGGCAACCCACTCCAGTATTGTTGCCTGGGAAATCCCATGGACAGAGGAGCCTGGCAGGCTGCAGTCCATGGGGTCGCAAAGCATCGGACATGACTGAAGCAACTGAGCAGGAGCTCAAGCAGGAACAGCAAATTTTAAACAAACTTGTTTATGCTAATTGGCCCACCCTGGCTGCAGACCTGTCCCTTCATGACAACTCAATTTCAGGAAGCAGCTGCCCATGCAAACCATGTTATTGAATTGGATGAACATCTATTTTCTATTAACTTTAATGAAAAGATTACCTTTAGTCGCAATGTGGCAATGTGTTACTATCCATCAAGGCTCTAGTTTAATAGACTTGTTCTGCTATGATCATGTGTGAGCATCTTCTTTCAAGGAAGGAGCCACATCTCAGTGACTGTTTTTAAAGAGCATCTGGAACAATAACCTGAGAAAATCATACACTAACAATCCTTATGAAAGGTAATGTTTCCACAATCTGCTTTGTTCAGAAAAAAGTAAACCCAAGAGTAAAGTACTATTACCAGTATCTTGATATGATGGGTTTTGTGATTATTCCATATAGCCAGTATTTTTCCCCGTAGAGGATTATATATCCTTGCCTTGTTGCGGGTGTGCAATATTCCTGGATTCCTTGATACTACTGGATCTCATCCCCTGGGCCCCCAGAGATCTAGCAGAATCCTCAGACTTTTCAATTTTTCATAAAAGTTGATGTCTGCCAGTACATTGTGAGAAAACCCCTCAACAAAGAAGGTAAAAAACCTAGGACACAAATACCCAAGATACAGCATCTTGTTACTAATCCCCACGTTCTGCAACACACATGTGAGTGGATTGCTCTGAAAAAACAAGTGCTAAGAAAAATAAGGAAGAGCCTGCAGAATATGCTAATGTTTTGGCCAAGGGAATGAAGAAAGCCAAAGAAAAATGCTTTGGCCCATGAAACGTGAACAGAAGTGACAGGCGCACTTTCCAGGTGAAATTTTAAGAGCCATCTGAACTACTGCCATTTTCTCTCTTCCCTCTTCTGCAAAGCTAGCAGTGTCTCAGAGTGCCTGCTCCTTGCATCTGGGTTCCAGAAGGATGACAGCTTAGAGCGGAGCTTCAGCTCATCTAAGAGCTTGTAGGGTGTGGGAGTTATTTCTTTCACCTGTGTAACCTAGCCCACACTTGTAACTGAGCCAGACCCTTCACAGAACAGGTCCCCACCCAGAACAGAACAGGCCCTCTGTCTGCCTTTTGTGCATAGAAAAACATTAGTCAAAGAGTAACTGTAATCAGAGAAGTAAGAAATACAGAAAGAAAGGGAAACAGTCAAGCAGGACAAAATAAAGGTACTTTTAGTCATTAAAACAATCAAGGACCTTTAGTTCTTCCTTGAGGGCTATAGATAATATTCCCAGCCCTGGCCTCTGAGCTGCTTTGCAAATATTGAAACCCCCACCAGGTGGAGAAGCGCACTCGTACTGCCCACAAGCACGTGGCCCCCAGGCGGGCTGGAACCAGAAGCTGATGATGCTGACTCCCCGTTACCTCACCACCAGTCAATCAGAAGAACATCCACAGGCTGATCACGCCCTGCTCCTTAAACCTGACAAGGCTACTCACCACCCCTCCAGGGCAGGACACACAGTCTTGAGGGCAGTAAGCTGTGACCCCTTTTGTTGGCAAAACAATAGAGCTCTTTCTGTCGACTTCACCCAAAACTCTGTCTCCGACATTTTATCCATCACCTGAGTACAGAAGCTGGATTTCAGCAGCACACTGCTACACCCATAATAATAAAATGTATCCATCCCCTTGGAGAGGTCCCAGCTCTTTAAGCTGCCTTGGCTGGTGGTCCAGCTATGTGAACAAAGTTGGATCTTCCAGCCCCAGCAGACATCACACAGAATAAGGATAAACCACTTTTGCTGTGGTCGGTCCCAATTTTTGCCCCACAGAATTGTGAGCTTGCAAAATGGTTGCTGTGTGAGGCATTTAAGTTTGGGGTTATTCATCATGCAATGATAGGTAACCATGGGATATGATGGTTGTCTAAGCAGTCCCTGACTCCAGGTAATTTCTGTAGTTTCTACTTTTTGCAATACTATCCTTGGTTTTTGTTTGTTTTATTGGGATTATAGTTGCTTACAATGTTGTGTTAGTTTCTGCTGTACAATGAGGTGAAGCAACTATATTTATACATATATCGCCTCCCTTCTGAGCTTCCCTGACTTCCCTGGTGGCTCAGACAGTAAAGCGTCTGCCTACAATGCAGGAGACCCAGTTTCAGTTCCTGGGTGGGGAAGGACCCCTGGAGAAGGAAATGGCAACCCACTCCAGTATTCTTGCCTGGAGAATCCCATGGACGGAGGAGCCTGGCAGGCTACAGTCCATGAGGTCGCAGAGTCAGACAAGACCAAGGGAGTTCACTTTCCCTTTCCCTCCGCCTTCACCCCACCCCTCTGGGTCATCACAGAGCACTGAGCTGCACTCCCTGTGCTTTAAAGAGGCTTCCCACTGTCTATTTTATACACGGTAGTGTAGCCTTTGTTTCGAATTTATAAAATGGCTATCAACTTAAAACATCACACTTTTCCAGAAGGCACCGCTGTCAAATTCTGATATAATGCATCCTATTTTAAAATTTCCTTAAATTAGAATTTAAGGATTAAGAAAACAGAGCATGGGAAAACTGAAACACCCATGGATATAATGAGGAACTGCCGTGATTTTTTTTTAATCATTGTTTTTCTCATCTGAAAAGCACATTTTTGCCCTCAAAATATTTGAAGACTTGGGAGCTTAACATTTCACTGTTATATCCCTGAAAAGCTTTAAAATATTCACAATTTCTCTTGGATGATAAGCTATAAATTGTGTCTTCTGGTTTGGAAGAAAATCACTTCAGTACAAATGAGACATTTGAAAATGTCTCTGGTTTTATTTTAAATTCTTTAGAAAGAAATCCCATGACACTTAGTATGTGATAAAGAAAGATTATTAAAAGGGTTAATTTTAAAATTCCAGATTTCTTTCATTCCAAGTAATAATGATGAATGACGTATTAACAGATCAATGTTTTTCTTTGACAAATTGCATAGATGTCTGCATGTTACACCTTTATCCTGCTTATATTTTGTCACATTTTTGATAATATAATACAATTAATGAAGAACGGACATATTGACAATATTTTCAGTTTACTCATATGGCAATAGCTACTAATGTGCTTAATTTGTTGAGGGCTTACATAGCCAGGCATCATACTGAAAAGTCTTATATTCTTGTCTCAATTCTAACAACAAACCTATAGGTGAGTATTACTAGCTCCATCTCACAGATAAGAAGACTATAGTTCAGAAAAATTGAGTCACTTACCCGTGATCACAAAACCAGTCACAGGTGGAATCAAATTTTGAGTATAAAACTCTAATTACAAAAAGAAAAAAAAAAGCACACACACAACCCCCCCGCCACCCAAACCACACAACAACCTGTATTTTAACTAATAAGCTGACATTCCAGAAAGGTGAGTGATGTCCTAACCCTTCTTTAAAGGGACATAAAATTTCTTAAAAGATCATTGTACTTGCCTCTGCTGCATCCAACAGAATAACTTTGTCCATAAGCCTCTAAGTCAAAAGATGAACCTCCCCAGTGAAGTATCAAGCTCTTACCACTTGCCTCTTCAAACGCTGTGACAAATCCATGACATTCTCCATCCCGGTAGAGGCACGATCACATTCACTCCGATTTGCTTCAGGTAATCTTTTAAAGTGTATTTTATTTACTCCGATCACAGAAGTACACATAGCTGAGAAAACTAAAACTAGGACAGAAATAGCAACGCATATTGTTGGCCGTTTAAACTTTCTGAAATCTCTTGTCGGGGCTTGGTGTTTATATCCTTCTACATATAGACCAGAGGTTTGATATACGTTTAATTAAAATCAAATTGCACCATACACACTTTTCTGAAACTTGTCTTTTCGCTTCATAGAGCTCTTCCTGGTACTGAGGATCTTATTTGCAGGGCAGCAACAGAGACACAGACACAAAGAACAGACTTTTGGACACAGAGGGAACCATATGTAACATAGCCAGAGGGAATTTGCTGTATGAAGCAGGGAACACAAATCCAGTGGATGGGACGGGATGGGAGCTTCAAGAGCAAGGGGAAATATAGACCTATGGCTGATTCATGTTGATGTATGGCAGAAACCAAGACAAAATTGTAAAGTAATTATCCTCCAATTAAAAATAAAATTTTAAAAATAGATTTCTTCCTCCTCTCCACAATCCTTATACTTAATTTGCTACAATTCTTACTCTACAATAATATCCTGTTTCTTCACTCTGTTTCTAGAACAGCCCCTCCAATGCCTTTATTTAAAGGGAATGAGGTGTGAGCCTTGAAGACTGTTTCCTGTGCCTCCTCCCCAACTTCACAGACCAATGGTGCTGGAGTTGGCTTACTCCATCAGCCCGTGTTCCACAGGGATGCTTCCAGACCCATGCTAATGATACAGCCCGGGACAGACCCCAGCTCCAGGAACTCAGCACCCGCCTGCCACGACTGTACCCAGCTCCTCATCACCGCCATTCGCCACGACTCCCCGTTGAATCAAAGCTGAGATAGCTCACGCCAACTCACAGCATCGTTTTGGGAAACTCCCACATCAATTTCAGTCCGTTACCCTCTGTGCTTTCTCCTAATCCCATTTATCTTCTCGCGTTAACCATTTTAATCATGCGCTTGTCAGTTTTCTCCCTACCCGCCAGCACTTCGTGAGCACAGCTATACTTCCTCTCAGTGTCCAAGGCAAGTTCCGACAGAGTGGAAAACCACCCAGCTCATGAACTTGTTCTGGGCAAGACTGGGTAAGGTCTTGGGAGTCGCTGTTACAACCCCAGAATTTACTTTGAGATTTTGAGCAAATGAATAACATGACTTGATTCTTTTAATGGTTGCTCTGTGAAGAGTGGAATTTAGGGGAAAAAAAAAACAAAACAGCTTGCATTGAAATGGGGACACAAGTTAAGAAGTATTTGCCTCATGTGAGGCTTCACTGTCCCTATACTGAGAACAAAGAAAAGCTGACATGCAGATTTTCCAGTCCCTTCAAGGACCTTTTAACTTAGAAAGGAGTAAATGAATGCCACAGGTCTCCAAGCTAGCTGAGCAGCGGGCAAAAGTTGATTGCATAGCACTCACAGGAGAGGGAATGGGCATAGTCCTTTGAAAGTCCAATTTACCTTAGAAGGATTATGCCCATTTCTATATTTTCAGAAATACACTGAAAAGAAAAAATTTTAAGTTCAGAAAAGAAGATTTATTTAATACACACTGATTGCTGTATTACTTACAGTATTTTTAAAAAGTGAGGAGTAAATAGTCTAATATTTAAAAAGTAAAAAAAATGGTGAAATAAAGGTATACAATGATATGTATCAATTAAAGTCATATTTTCAAAACATTTCCAGTAGATGGAGAAATATATATGTTTCTTGGGGGTTTTTTTACATCAGACTTTTTAAGTTGCTTTATAATATTGTATGAGATTCAGGTGTAGAGCACTGGGATTCAGTACTTTTACCGATTATACTCCATTAAAAGTTATTATAATGGCTCTCGTTCCCTGTGCTATGCAATATACCCTTTTGCTTATCTGTTTTTTTTTTTTTAAATTTGAGTATAGTTGCTTCACAATGTTGTGGCAGTTTCTGCTGTACAGCAGAGTGAGTCAGTTGCACATATGCACGTATACCCTCTGTTTTTGATTTCCTTCCCATTTATTTCGGTCCCCGAGGAGCGCTGAGCAGGGTCTCCTGTGCTGCATGCCCGGTTCTCACTGGTTATCTGCTTTACACACAGCGGTGTCTATATACCAGTCCCAGTCTCCCAGTTCAGCCCTCCCTTAGCAGCACGGCGTCCACACGATTGTTGTCTATGTCTCTGTCTCTAGAGAAATACAAATGTCAAAGACCAAGGTGACAATATCATATTATAAAGTTGTATATTAATGTGAACTTGACTGTGTAAAAAAATAAACAATCAAAAACTGAAAATGTTTTAACATAACAGTAGCTACTACATCATGATGAGATTTTTATTTTCCTCTCTATAAGTTTCTGTATTTCCTATGTATTTTACAAACATGCACTGCTTTGCTGTCAGAGAAAGTAAGCCGTCTGTACACATCACATTTTCAGATAAAACTCAAATATTATTAATAAAAATGTGAAACAAGAAAGGCTATGATCCATTTTGAGAGTGGACAGTTTTTCAAAATCATCTGGAGGCAACTATTCTTTAAAGGGGACCAAAACAATGGCAAAGATATAATAAATATCATTTCCTCTTTTATTTTAGTTCTATAGGGAAGGTATGGGAAGTAATTTATATCTGGGATCACAGTTTCCCTCAAAACCACCATGTAAAGACTTATGTTTAATGAATGTACTTTTAATTCCAGTTAGCCTAAGTAAACCATTATGATTCAAATTCAAAATTAATCCTTAATGGTGTTAACAATTATACACCTTCATTCTAAAATCCGGCTTGGTGTTTAATGAATCATAATCGCCTTGTAAGCTATCTAAGATCTGTGTGGACGTGAAAGTCGCTCAGTTGTGTCTGACTCTTTGGGACCCCATGGACTGTCTAGCCCACCAAGCTCCTTTGTCCATGGAATTCTCCAGAACCCACAGGAGTGCGTTGCCATTCCCTTCTCCAAGGGACCCTGACCCAGGGACTGAATCCTGGTTCCTGCGTTGCAGGCAGATTCTTTTCTGTCTGAACCACCAGGGAAGCCCACACGGAAGTAAAGATTTGCGGGTCTTTGACTGATAACAGTGCCTGCTTTCCTCACCACTAGAATTTGGTTATCTGCTAACACACCATGACTGGAAGGACCCGCACTTCAGTTAATGATGAAATTCAACTTTTCAGCAGTTCTGTGTCTCTTATAAGCATGAAAACAGAAGTATTTGGCCCACAAAAGAGTACCATAAACTTACACTTCTTTATCCGGCCCCAAATCTGTTCTAGCTGAAGTCCTGTATGCCAAAGAAAATAATTTTATTTTGATTTGGAGCTCACTTCCAAAGGAGAAAAATAATTGCCAAGAAAATGTAAAGAAAGAGAAAATGAAACAATGGCATCTTAAGTGAAGCATGACAAAATGATGCTGTCTCTGGCCTCTGGACCCTGACACCGAGTTAAATCTCGGAAACAAGAGTTTTGGGTAAAGTGAAAAGAATTGCTTCCTTGCTTTGCAGGCAAAGGGGACACAGTGAGCCAATGCCCTCCAGGCTGTGTGTGCTGACCTGGAGGGGGTAGTGATGGTTCAAAGAGGGCGTGATCAGCTCACGGGGATTCTTCTGATTGACAGGGTGCGGCAACTGACTTGCAACCAATTCTGACAAGTAGCTGTCATTTATGAACTTCCATCACCAATCTTTTTAAAACTGCTTTTTAAACCTTACATTGGCATATATTTGATTTACAATGCCGTGGTAGTTTCAGGTGTACAGCTGGTGATTTAGTTATTCATAAAGCTATTCTTTTTCAGATTCTTTTTCCATGTGGGTTATTACAGAATATGGAGTACAGTTCCCTGGCTATGCTGGTCCTTGTTACCTACGTTACATACAGTGATGTCTACACATTAATCCAAGCTTCTAGTTTACCCCTCTCCCCAACCCGTTCCCTTGGTAACCATAAGCTTGTTGTCTTAGTCTCTGAGTCTGTTTCTATGTCGTAAATAAGTTCGCTTATATCATTTCTTTTTAAAAACGTCCCACATATAAGTGGCACCAGCGACATTTGTCTTTCTCTAAAAATCTAACAGCAGACCTACCACTTGATCCAGCAATCCCGCTCCTGGGCATATATCTGGAACAAGCCATGCTTTGAAAAGACACACGCACCTGTGTTCACTGCAGCACTATTTACAATAACCAAGACATGGAAGCGACCTAAACGTCCATTGACAGAAGAATGGTACCTGTATAGAGAAGTATGGTGTATATATAAAGAAGAGGTACGTATACGCAATGGAATATTACTCAGTCATGAAAATGAATGAAATAATGCCATTTGTAGCAACATCAATGGACCTGGAGATTATCATACCAAGTGAAGTAAGTCAGATATCATCAGTCTTTTATTTAATCTAATTTGTCTCAAAAATGACTAAGCATTTTTCTCTTACTAAGGTACTGAAAGTGAAAGTGTTAGTCACTCAGTCATGTCCAACTCTTTGCCACCCCATGGACTGTAGCCCAGCAGGCTCCTCTGTCCATGGGATTCTCCAGGCAAGAATAACTGGAGTAGGGAGCCATTCCCTTCTCCAGGGGCTCTTCCTGAATCAGGGATTAGCCCGGGTCTCCTGCATTACAGGCAGATTCTCTATTGTCTGAGCCACCAGGGAAGCCCCACTAAGGTACTCAGTTCAGTTCAGTTCAGTTCAATTTAGTCACTCAGTCATGTACAACTCTTTGTGACCCCATGAACTGCAGCACGCCAGACTTCCCTGTCCATCACCAACCCCCAGAGTTCACTCAGACTCACGTCCATCAAGTCCGTGATGCCATCCAGCCATCTCATCCTGTTGTCCCTTTTTCCTCCTGCCCTCAATCCCTCCCTAGAGGAGGTTAAATTTGACAACAAATCACCAAAAATGTAAGAAAAGCATATGATAGCAGAAGAGGAAAACTCCTGGACACTGTCAACAATTTTTTTTGAGCTGATGATCTTCAGAACTACATTTTTGAAGAATGGCAGCCAAGCAACAGCAAAGTATAAATTATCTCATCATTCACTTCACCATTAGTTTATGAGAGGTAACCACGTTACGCTTAAAACCCATTCTATTTCTAAAAAGTACACAAAATTAATTTCTAATAAAATGATTCTAACTCCAAAGTGCATATGATGTTATATAGTGAATCATTTAGTGAATGCTATCTAGTGATATCATAGAGTGAATGATAAATATATAACTGTTTTTTCTGCTTATTTATTTGCCACTAAAACACAACGTCATGTGTGTGCTCAGTCATGTCTGCCTCTTTGCAACCCCATGGACTGTAGCCCACCAGGTTCCTCTGTCCATGGCATTTTCCAGGCAAGAAGATTGGTTGGGCTGCCATTTCCTCCTGCAGGGGATCTTCCCAACCCAGGGATCGAACCTGCATCTCCTGCTTTGGCAGATGGGTTCTTTCCCACTGCATCACCTAGAACACACTGCATACTTGCCTCCAATCTGAAATGCAGCTTCAAGCCTATGTTGGAATGCATATGATCCGATATCCTGGCTACTTCTCAAGGCAACATGGACCAGAACTAAGTGTGTGTGTGTGTATATATATATATATATAATGAAAAAGCAAAAGCTTTACAATTGCCTTCCGTCAGACTTCATAGCTGTAGTAGGCACTGCTGTATGAATGGGTGATGTGTATCCCATTTACCGAATAGCTTCAATTTAGAAGCAATGGACTGAAACCCTCCCTCACATGCTGCAGAGCCACCACAACGTGGATTACTCAGAAGAGAGGGGAAGGGTCAGGGCTCCAGAGGAGGGTTCTGCAGGGAACATTCCACCTGAAACTTCTGCTTGCCCCAGCAGTCAGTAAAATCTCCGAGGTCAATCAAGGAGCGTTTGTCATTCAAAGAAGGTGAGTGGAGGAAATCAGTTCTAAAATGCCCTTCATGCTTCTCTCCAATGCAAATCAAGAACTCACAGTCCACCGGCACCTTCTGATTTGTGCCCCTTCAGCTTCCTACCGTGCATAAATATTTCTCACCAATTCTGAACAAAAGCCAGGAGACGAGTACCTCAGGAAAGGACACACACCCACTGCACCCAGGTCTAGCTCTTCAGGTCACAGTTTATCTTTCTTGGCCCAATAATTGGTCCTTATGAGAGCTAGTGGAAACAAGTTCATGGATCACCAACTGTGGGAAACTGGAAGAAACCTCAGGAATTACCTACACCTCACTTTACAGTGTGGGATATGGAGAACTGAAGTGGATTTTGCCATCATGCCATTGTGGATTCATCCCATTAGAGGTAAGCTCCGCACTGGAGTCTCAGATAGGTCCTTAATCTCAAGTCATTGCTTCCCAAAACACTGTGATCACTATTGCCCAGAGATAAGCCAGTGTCTGCGCCTCTTTGTCATTTTGCTGGAAGGAACTCTAAGAAAGGCACTATAGAATGTTCTTGTTGTGTTTAGTCAAATGAGACTTATAGGGGATCACATATATTTATTTTATTTCAAAGGGAAGACTGACAGTTTTGGAGAGAGAGGCAACTGAATGACAATAATAATCGGTTGCTCCTTGGTTTCTTTGCCATCTTAAAAGGCAGAGTGGGCTTGGGTCCAAGGTAAGAGTCCTTTCAATGTTACAGCCTCTATTAATATAATTTGGAGAAGAAAATGGCAACCCACTCCAGTATTCTGGCCTGGAGAATCCCATGGACAGAGGAGCCTGGCAGGCTACAGTCCATGGGGTCACAAAGAGTCGGATACAACTGACTAACAACAACAACATTGATATAATTAGTCAAAGTAATGGTTTACAAATTAAACACGATTCTCCAATGCGTTCAGTCGGATAATCTTGTTTTTCTAACTTACTTATAAACACAGTCCTCTAAGTCATATAGGCTTAGGGCTTCCCTTGTAGCTCAGTTGGTAAAGACTCTGCCTGCAGTGCAGGAAACCCAGGTTCAATCCTCGGGTTGGGAAGATCGCCTGGAGAAGGAAATGGCAACCCCCTCTAGTAGCCTTGCCTGAAAAATCTCATGGACAGAGAAGCCTAGTGGGCTTCTTACTTACTTACTGCTTAATCTTACTTACTTACTTACTTACTAAGTCATATAGAATGAAGTAAGTCAGAAGGAGAAAAACAAATATTGCATATTAACACATATATGGAACCTAGAAAAATGGTACAGATGAACCTTTTTGCAGGGCAAGAATAAGGATGCAGACACAGAGAAGAGACTTGTGGATACCGCGGGGTATTCAGAAAGGGAGGGGTGGGACGAATTGAAGAGGGTGGGGTTGACATGTACACCTTCCCATTATAAACTAGAGAGCTGGTGGGATGCTGCTGTATAGCAGAGGGAGCTCAGCCTGGTGCTCAGTAGAGGGTGGGATGGGGTCGTGGGGGAGGAGGGTGGCTCAAGAAGAAGGGGACATATGCACACATATGGCTGATTCACTTCATTGCACAGCAGAAACTAATACAAGGTTGTAAAGCAACTACACCCTGATTTTAAAAAAAGAAACATTAACGTGACCAATCATGTTCATAAGATTATAGCAGCACTGAGTTTTTCAATATGATTATATCTGCATGGAAGTTGCAGTAAGTTGGAAGGAGAGTCTGATATGGCACATCTTGCCCCAAATGTTGGGTTGATGATCCAGTTATTTACTTGAGCTGAGTTTGAGAGAAGACATTTACCACTGATAGCTAAAATAAATGGAAATTCTAAAATAAAGCCATTAGGCATTGCTTTCAGAAATATAACCTTCAATGTGGAAGAAAATGTTCCATGAGGGAAAGCAAATAAAAAGCACAATATATCCTTAGATTAAAATGCTGGTAAGAGAGAATAGTGCGGAAATATCCTTTTTTTAAAAAATATATAACTCGTTAAATCCCCTCTCAAGTTAATGCTTAATAGGGAACTGGGGATGTATTGAAGTGTGAGATCTTTTTTTTCCTTTATCTCTTTTTCAAAATCATGTGAATTACTCACTTGACACACACCATAGACTGGGCTTTGGAAAAACCAACCAACAAAAATTACTGACACCAGAAAATTCACAGATTAAGCATGAGTGTGAAACAACCGATTATTCATTTTTCTGTCATATGGTTAAACTATTTCATTTTCCCTTTAAAAATGGCAAAAGAATCAGTCATTGCATTTAGAATAAAATAATTCAATGTCTTTCCAACAATGTGGCAAGTAAGTGATTAAATAGTGAGTGATGCTGCTGCTGGATGAGTCATAAAAAGGAAAGTTCTAAATAGTCTAACCAGTTCTTTGCCCTTCAGCAAAAGCCCAATTCAACAAATCTTTACTGAAATCCTGCCACATAAGAGTAACTGTTCTAAATCCTGGGGCAGATTCAGAAAATGTGGCCCCTGGTCTTGAGAAATTCACATTCCTCTCGAGTAGCAGATTAGGAACAGAATCCCAGGCAATTTAGTTCTTTGCTCAAGGTCAACAGCACAGTGATCTTTAACAAACATCATCTTCAATGTATTTCTGAGGATATCTCAAAGTTGGCAAATCTTCTTGACACATTATCAATAATGTGATAGAAACAGACTATGCGGTAACAGGAGGGTAATATTTTCCTTGCTTTAGAGAAGGAAAAAAAATACTATAACAAACACTACAAAGGACAGAAAAAGAGAAAAAGCTGAAACACACAAATTAGGAGATGGGAAATAACCACAGATGAAGAAGATTGTCTATTGAAAGATAACATCAAATTCTCCCTGAGAGAAATAATTTTCTAAGAAAATACGAATGACAAAAGGAGAAAACTAAAATATGCCCATCAAAGTAGAAGGCGTGAGAAAGGCTGTCAAGACTGCACCCACTCTTCCTCCTCTTCCAAAATGTGGCCAAGCGAATTCTCTCAAAATTCCAAAGAACGGTTTGCACTGGGTCCTCAAAGAGACACAATGTCTCTTACCTAACCCCCAGCACAGCACCTGGCATATATTAAGGTTTAATCCAGGTATGATCAGAAGAAGTTAGAAACAGCATTTGTTATTGAAAATATTTCACAGAAAAAAGAAAAGCTAGCATAACTCTTAGAAAAACCTAAGAGGATTAGCAGGCAAGAAAACTGTTGACTTACTATCTTACTTATCAATATAAAGCCTAACGTTTTCAATCAAACATGAGCAAATCAATCCCAGGCTCCATGAAAAGGAAACTGTTCCATGACAAAGTAGAGCTTATATTTTCAGTGAAAGACTAGGTCAGTATTAGGAGCTTTATTTATACAAATCAACTTACAAATGACTTAAAGCCTCCTGTGATCATTTCAACATGTTAATGTTTTTGATAATGAATGTTATCCATATCTGGCAAAAACTCTTCATAATATAAGGAAAACTAATGTGATTAAAATCACATTTTCAAGTGATTTTTTTTAAGAAAAACATTCTATCTCAAATCTGATGCCAGCATTAAGACATTGCAAGCAGATTCTTTACCAGCTAGCCACCAGGGAAGCCCAAGAATACTGGAGTGGGTAGCCAACCCCTTATCCAGGGGATCTTCCTGACCCAGGAATCAAACCAGGGTCTCCTGCCTTGCAGGTAGATTCTTTACCAGCTGAGCTACTAGGGAAGCCCCATAGTGGATTAAAATAAATTAGAATGAAGATGAGTATTTTTAATTTTTATTATCTAACACTATTCTAGAAACCCCCATTGTGATCTGGCAAAACAAAATGAAAACTATAAACATTGAAAATGAGGAAAGTATTATTTGCTTATGATTTGATTATTTAGTTGGGAAAAACAAGATAATCAATAAAAAATGTTTGCAAATTAAAAACAAGCATTTGGTAAAGTGCTAACCACAGAAATAAACTGATATCATAGATTAATATATATATTAATAATCAACTCAACTAATAAGCTAACAAAGCTAGCTAAAAAATCAGCTAATCGTTTTTTAAAAATTTGTTCTATACTTCTTTTGCTACCTTTATGTGTATTTTTTCTTTTTAGGCAGCAGTGGGTCTTTATGTGGGCTTTTTCTAGTTGCAGCACACAGGCTTCTCTCGTTGTGGAGCACGGACTTTATGGTGATGCAGCGAGTGGAATCTTAGTGCCCCAGCCAGGGATCGAACCCTTGTCCCCACATTGGCAGGTGGATTCTTAACCACTGGACCACCAGGGAAGTCCCTTGACCAATTATTTTAATAAATAATTAGCATATCAGTTGATTTCAGTCACTCAGTCGTGTCCAACTCTTTGTGACCCCACGGACAGCAGCACACCAGGCCTCCCTATCCATCACCAACTCCCAGAGTTCATGCAAACCATGTCCATCGAGCTGGTGATGCCATCCAACCATCTCATCCTCTGTCATCCCCTTCTCCCGCCTTCAATCTTCCCCAGCATCAGGGGCTTTTCCAATGAGTCAGTTCTTCACATCAGGTGACCAAAGTATTGGAGTGACAGCTTTAGCATATACCATATGCACACCATTAGCATATACCTGGAGAAGGCGATGGCACCCCGCTCCAGGACTCTTCCTGGAAAATCCCATGGACGGGGGAGCCTGGTGGGCTGCAGTCCATGGGGTCGCTAAGAGTCGGACATGACAGAGCGACTTCACTTTCCCTTTTCACTTTCATGCATTGGAGAAGGCAATGGCAACCCACTCCAGTGTTCTTGCCTGGAGAATCCCAGGGACAGGGGAGCCTGGTGGGCTGCCGTCTATGGGGTCGCACAGAGTCGGACACGACTGAAGTGACTTAGCAGCAGCAGCAGCATATACCATAATAAATAAAGTAACATCACCAAAATAATTCAATTACCAGCAATGGTGCAAAATGCATCAGGACTGAATTTCATAAGGTTTGGGAAGAATAACTGTGCATATGAAAATAACACAACATTCCACTGAAGAATATAGATGATGACTTGAATACTAGAAATACTAATTTGCTAAAAATAAAAAGGTAAAATATGTAAAACCAATGTGGGAAACATCTTCTGTTTCTAATTTTTAAAAATAATTTCATTTATTTCTGTGTGTACTACTTTTGGCGGTGCTGAGCTTTGCTGCTGTGCGGGCCTTTCTCTGGTTGCAGTGAGCAGGGGCCACCCTCCAGGCATGGAGCACGGTCTTCCCATTGAAGTGACTTCTCTGACTGTGGAACACGGGCTCCAGGCTGCAAGGGCTTCAGGAGTTGCGGCTCACAGGATCTAGAGCAGACTCAGCTTTTGTGGCACAAGGGCTTAGCTGCTCCGAGTCATGTGGGATCTTCCTGGCCCAGGGATCGAACCAGTGTCTCTCTGCATCGGTAGGTGGATTCTTTACCACTGAGGAAGCCTGGAAACACGTTTTAATAGATTTTCTACATGTAATAATTTTCACACAGCAAAAGAAATCAGACTAATGAGGCGAGTCAAAGTAATTTATAAGGTGGTAATAGCAAATAGCCAACAAAATTATTGAAACAATTTTAGTCTTACTTGCAGTTAAATACATGTTAATAAAGTGGATATTATCTTTACAGGTCAATAGCTATGCAACCATGAAATTAAAAGACTCTTAATCCTTGGTAGGCAAGTTATGACCAACCTAGATAGCATATTCAAAAGCAGAGACATTACTTTATCAACAAAGGCCCATCTAGTCAAGGCTATGGTTTTTCCTGTGGTCATGTATGGATGTGAGAGTTGGACTGTGAAGAAAGCTGAGTGCTGAAGAATTGATGCGTTTGAACTGTGGTGTTGGAGAAGACTCTTGAGAGTCCCTTGGACTGCAAGGAGATCCAACCAGTCCATTCTAAAGGAGATCAGTCCTGGGTGTTCATTGGAAGGACTGATTCTGAAGCTGAAGCTCCCGTACTTTGGCCACCTCATGGGAAGAGTTGACTCATTGGAAAAGACCCTGATGCTGGGAGGGATTGGGGGCAGGAGGGGAAGGGGATGACAGAGGATGAGATGGCTGGATGGCATCACCGACTTGATGGACGTGAGTCTGAGTGAACTCCAGGAGTTGGTGATGGGCAGGGAAGCCTGGCATGCTGTAATTCATGGGGTCGCAAAGAGTCAGACACAACTGAGCAACTGAACTGAACTGAAGTTATTAATGATTAAAAATAATACTGCAATTAATCATTTGGGAGTTTTGGGATTATGCATTTTCATATATACCTGAGAAAATACATTGGCACAGCCTTTGGAGAGGCACTTTTAAAACACACTTTAAAACTGAATATATACGTCAACTTAACCTAGAAATTAAAATATGGGAGTATATCCTAAAGAAAATAAACCACATCTTCTTTATCCATTTATATGTTGATGAACACAGTGTAGTTTCATTTCTTGGCTTTTGTGAATAATGCTGCCATGAAATTTGTGATGCAGACATCTTCAAGACGGTGACTTCATCTCCTTTAAATATATCCCCACAAGTGGAATTGCTGGATCGTATGGTAATTCTAAGGGGCTTCCCTGGTGGCTCAGCAGTAAAGAATCTGCCTGCAATGCCGGAGATGTAGGAGACACCGGTTTGATCCCTGGGTTGGGAAGATCCCCTGGAGGAGGAGATGGCAACCCACTCCAGTATTCTTGCTGGAAAAATCCCATGGACACAGGAGGTTGGCAGGCTGCAGTCCATGGGGTCGCAAAGAATCAGACACAACTGAGCATGCACGCATTACGGTAACTGTATTTTCTAATTTTTTGAGAAGCCTCCATACTGTTTCTCCTAATTCCACAAGAGTGCCTGAGGATCTGTTTCCTCCGCGTCCTTCAAGCGTTTGTTGCTGCTGCTGCTAAGTCGCGTCAGTCGTGTCCGACTCTGTGCGACCCCATAGACGGAAGCCCACCAGGCTCTCCCATCCCTGGGATTCTCCAGGCAAGAACACTGGAGTGGGCTGCCATTTCCTTCTCCAATGCATGAAAGTGAAAAGGGAAAGTGACGTCGCTCAGTCGAGTCCGACTCTTCGCGACCCTGTGGACTGCAGCCACCAGGCTCCTCCGTCCGTGGGCGTTTATTACCCCTTGTCTTTTTGGTGACGGGCACTCTAACAGGTGTGAGGTGAGAGTTCCTTGTGGTTTTAATTTCCATTTCCCTAAGTATTAGTAATGCTGAAGGTCTTTTATGTGCCTGTTGGTCATTTGTGTATCTTCCTTGAAAAATGTCTATTCAGGTCCTTTGCTCATTTTTTAAACTTAAATTAAGTGCATTTTTGCTGTTGAGTTTTATGAGTTCTTAACATATTTTAAGTATTAACTACTTATCAGATATATGGCTTGAAATTTTTTCCCCAGTTCATAGGTTGTCTTTTCACTGTGTTGATGATTTCTTTCGCTGTGCAGAAGCTTTTTGGCTTGATGCCATCCTACTTACTTATTTTATATTTTGTTGCTTATGATTTCCAAAAATATAATTACCAAGGCCCATGTTTAGAAGCTTTCTTTCTAGGATTTTCAGGTTTTCAAATCTTACATTTAAGTCTCTAATCCATTTGGAATTCATTTTTGTGAGTGAAGGAAGAAAGTGGTTGCTTCATTCTTTTACATGTTTTCCTTGCACTGTGTATTGAAGAGACTGTCTTTTCTCCATTGAATTTTCTTGGCTTTTCCTTGTCAAATATGAGTTCATCATATACACTTGAATTTATTTCTGGGCTCTTGATTCTGTTCCATTGATCTGTTTGTTTCTATGCCAGTACCATACTGCTTCAATTACTATGGCTTTATAGGTTAGGTCAAAAATCACGAAATGTAGTGCCTCTTGCTTCGTTTTTTTTCCTCAGCACTTCTTTGGCTTTGGAGACTATTTGGTCTTTTGTGAATCTGTCACTGTTTTTAAAAGAGAAACCAAATTTTAATATAAATATGCATCAATAAAGGTACTAATTATAGTATTTATGTATAATGAAATTCTCTGCTGCTATTAAACACGATGATGCATATTTATAGTTATTGAAATGAAAAGATATCTAAGAATAGAGTTAAATCAAAAGGACTAAAGAAAATTGAAAACACAAGTCACAAAAGCTTTGTAAAAAAACAATTTCTGTATAACTGAAACATTTTCATGTAAAAGCAAGTTCTGGAAGGATATAGTCAGAATATTCTTAGTCAGATGGTGGATCTTTAGCCTCTTCTATATGTCTTCATATGTTTTCTGAATTTTCCACAGTGAGCGTATATACTGTTTTTAAGCTTGTATTTTTATTTAAAAAAAAATTTTTATTTTTACTTTATTTTACTTTACAATACTGTATTAGTTTTGCCATACATTGACATGAATCAACCACGGGTGTACATGCGTTCCCAAAATGAACCCACCTCCCACTTCCCACCCCATAACATCTCTCTGGGTCATCCCCATGCACCGGCCCCAAGCATCCTGTATCCTGCATCGGACATAGACTGGCGATTCGTTTCTTACATGATAGTATACATGTTTCAATGCCATTCTCCCAAATCTTCCCACCCTCTCCCTCTCCCTCAGAGTCCAAAAGTCTGCTCTACACATCTGTGTCTCTTTTGCTATCTCGCATACAGGGTCATCATTACCATCTTTCTAAATTCCATATATATGTGTTAGTATACTGTATTGGTGTTTTTCTTTCTGGCTTACTTCACTCTGTATAATCGGCTCCAGTTCCATCCATCTCCTTAGAACTGATTCAAATGTATTCTTTTTAATGGCTGAGTAATACTCCATTGTGTATATGTACCACAGCTTTCTTATCCATTCATCTGCTGATGGTCATCTAGGTTGTTTCCATGTCCTGGCTATTATAAACAGTGCTGCGATGAACATTGGGGTACACGTGTCTCTTTCTATTCTGGTTTCCTCAGTGTGTATGCCCAGCAGTGGGATTGCTGGGTCATAAGGCAGTTCTATTTGCAATTTTTTAAGGAATCTCCACACTGTTCTCCATAGTGGCTGTACTAGTTTGCATTCATTTTTAGAGCAGCTTTAGGTGCACAGAAAAATTGAGGAAAAGGTACAGAGGTTTCCCATGTATTCCCTACTCCAACACATGCAAAGCCTATCCATTTTCCATATATATATATTTAATATGGAAAAAATGAAGGTTTAAGAAGAAACGTGTTATAAGAGGGGTTAGGGGAGTGCTGAGAAGGTGATATGACTGCATGCACTGCTCACTATAGAGAGAAAGCTGTCCACGGACTGGATACCTCATAAGTTTTTGGTTCTAGAGCAGTTAAAATTGTTTTCTGCATAAGTCATATATCTTTGATGAGCACGCGCATGGTTGAATTTGAAAATGAATAAATCCAGTGCCAAGCTGTTCTCTCTAGAGCCTGTATACTCTGCCTGCACAACTGCAAACAAGGCATCCTTAGGCGGCTGGGGGTGAAGCTGGCCCATCCGGAAAGCACACAACAGACCTTCCCTTGTTTAAAAAGCCAGGGTGAGAATGTAAGTTCCATTCAGTTCAGTCGCTCAGTCGTGTCTGACTGTTTGTGACCCCATGAATTGCAGCACACCAGGCCTCCCTGTCCATCACCGTCTCCCGGAGTTCACTCAAACTCACATCCATCGAGTCGGTGATGCCCTCCAGCCATCTCATCCTCTGTCATCCCCTTCTCCTCCTGCCCCCAATCCCTCCCAGCATCAGAGTCTTTTCCAGTGAGTCAACTCTTCACATGAGGTGGCCAAAGTACTGGAGTTTCAGCTTTCGCATCATTCCTTCCAAAGAAATCCCAGGGCTGATCTCCTTTAGAATGGACTGGTTGGATCTCCTTGCAGTCCAAGGGACTCTCAAGAGTCTTCTCCAACACCACAGTTCAAAAGCATCAATTCTTCGGCGCTCAGCTTTCTTCACAGTTCAACTCTCACATCCATACATGACCACAGGAAAAACCATAGCCTTGACTAGACGGACCTTTGTTGGCAAAGTGATGTCTCTGCTTTTGAATATGCTGTCTAGGTTGGTCATAACTTTCCTTCCAAGGAGAATGTAAGTTAGCACAGTCATTTGGGGAATCTGACAGTGCTTATTAAAGCTAAATAAACACATATCCTTTGACTCAGTGATTTCACTCCCAGATTTATGCCCAACAGAAATAAATGTTAACATATTCATCCAAAGACCAGTACAAAAGTGGTCATGGCTGCGTCATGGTAAGAGTAAAGAACTGGAAGCAACCACAAAGTCCATCAAAAGAAAACAGTGATATATTTATACAGCAGAACACTGCACCCTGGAAAGGAACAAACTAGTGCCAAATGCAACAAAGTAGATGAATCTCCCATAATTTTGAGTGAAAGAATCCAGTCATTGAAACATCATTAATATTTAGCTCCATTTACGTCAATTCAAAAACAGGAAAAATCAATCAACAGTAATAGAAGTCAAAATAATATTTGGTGTAGGGATGAACTTATTTTCTAGAAATGTCTCGATCTGGGTGGGGATCATGCAGGTATGTACATATGCAAAAGGTTGGTGGCTCAGTGGTAGAGCATCTGCCTGCAATGCAGGAAATGCAAGAGATGCAGGTTCGATCCTTGAGTTGGGAAGAGCCCCTGGAGGAGGAAACAGCAACCCGCTCCAGTATTTTTGCCTGGAGAATCCCAAGGACAGAGGAGCCTGGCAGCCTACAGTCTGCGGGGTCACAAAGAATGGGACAAGACTGAGCAAACACCACTGAGCTATCGATAAATATTTGTGCATTGGTTTGTATAAAATTACACCTCAATTAGAAAGGTTTGTTTTTTTTAAAGCAACTATTAATAAAAGGGTAAACTTTCCAGGAAGAAGAGTATCAGGTCAGCACACTAAGTGAAACCTGTTTCAGGGTTCTACACAGTCAGCACATTTTCAGGCAGTGGGAAAATTATTGTATCACCTGAGTACATCTAATGATTACAGCTGACCAGGAGTCATTTATAGAAATTGTTCATAGATTTTTAAACATACTGTCTGGATACGTTTCTAGAGAGCTTTTAATACTTCCCAACAGAGGTCCTCTGCTCTGCTTCTCTGAGCTCATGCTGTGGACATTGAAGCAATGGAAACATTCAGTGCAGGTTCACTAATCTTAGTAACAAAGAAATCCATTGCTTTTGGCCTTTTGTCTTATTTGATATTCCTTTATTTTAGGCCCATCATATTCATTTCACTTAAACAAGCTCTGAACATGGAATTCCTGTCCGACTCTTCGTTATGCCCGCCATTCTAATCTTGCCAAACTCTCTCCACCTGAGGGCTCTGAGTCAGGCCTCTGCTGACAAATTGGCTTGATGTTTTATCTGTTAGAGGAGGAGGAGGAGGAGAATTTGCCAAGGGCGAACTGTAAAAAATGTCACGATCAGTTCTCATAATTTTAAGAACCTTTAAAATTATTTCATTCTATCATTTCTCTACTGAAATATTTTGCTTTGCAGAGAGTCTTCTGGGTGGCAAAAAATGCAAGCTCTGTACTGTAAAGTTGCCAAAGTGCATAGCATGGTTACAGGGTCCTGCATTCTGCTTTTATGTGTATAGTTTATTTTTATCTCACACTGCCAGGAGCTTCCGAAGGAGCCCTGCTCCCCTGAGGGATGGGGACAACTCAGACCTGCTCATTAATGAAGGGCCTGAGTCTTCTGATTCAATACCTTCCTCTCAGCATAAACTTGAGGTCATTCCAGGTTAAGCCCTTTATCAGGTCGCTGAGACCCGAAAATGGTCTTGTTTCATGGGGTGCGGGGGAGACCGTGACTGTTCAGATAAGATGGCCATGCTTTCATCTTTCCTCTCCCTTCCATCTCCTTTTTCCAGGATGGTATTTGGTATCTGGGGCGTGAGCTGAGAGGGGTCACCGGCACAACATCTGGAGAGGGGAGTGGTCCCTGCAGTGCTGGGCATCTTTGCTTCCTCCGGTCTCTTTCTGAGCAGGCAGCCCCTTACCGGTGGCTTGTGAGATGGATAGTCAGGTGCCATTTACACCTAAAGTTGGTGGTAGATCGCTCCCATCTGGGTCAAGGCTCAGTGTTTCCTGGTGGCCTCAACCTCTCTTCTGTTCTTTTTCTTTTTAAATTTCATTTAAGTATAGTTGATTCACAGGCTTCCCTGCTGGCTCAGTCTGTAAAGAATCCACCTGCAAGGCGAGGAGATCTGGGTTTGATCCCTGGGTCAGGAAGATCCTCTGGAGGAGGGCATGGCAACCCACCCCAATATTCTTGCCTGGAGAATCCCCATGGGCAGAGGAGCCTGGCGGGCTACAGTCCACGGGGTCACCAAAGAGTCAGACACGACTGAGTGGCTAAGCACGCATGCACGCGTATGGTTGATTCGCAATGTGGCATCCGCTTCATGTGTGCAGCTTAGAGATTCAGTTATCCGTATACAATTGCCCATTCTCTTTTTCAGATTTTCTTCCCATACAGATTACTGCAGAATACTGAGTAGAGTTCCCTGTGCTATAGAGTAGATCCTTATTTGTTATCTGTTTTATATATAGCAGCATGTATATGTTAATCCCAAGTTCCTAATTTATCCCCCCAAACATTTCCCCTTTCGGAACCATAAGTTTGCTTTTGAAGTCTGTGAGTCTGTTTCTGTTTTGTAAACAAGCTCATTTGTGTCATCTTTTTTATAATTTCCACATATAAGTGATATTATATGATACTTGTTTTGCCTGGCTTTCTTCACTTTACTCACTTCAGCTAGCTTCCCTGGTGGCTCAGAGGGTGTCTGCCTGCAATGCAGGAGACCCGGGTTCGATCCCTGGATCGGGAAGATCCCCTGGAGAAGGAAATGGCAACCCACTCCAGTCTTCTTGCCTGAAGAATCCCATGGACAGAGGAGCCTGGTAGGCTACAGTCCACGGGGTCGCAAAGAGTCAGATGTGACTGAGCGACTTCACACTTACTTACACTTGCTTCACTTAATATGATAATCTCTGGGACCATTCCTGTTGCTGCAAATGGCCTTCTTTCTCTCTCTTTTTTTAATGACTGAATAACCTTCCATTGTATTTATACCACATCTTCTTTATCAGTCGGATGGGTGCTTTGTTTTACTGTTCTTTAGTTGCTAAGTCCTGTCTGACTCTTTTTGTGACCCCAAGGGCTGTAGCGTGCCAGGCTCTTCTGTCCATGGGATTTCCCAGGCAAAAATACTGGAGTGGGTTGCCATTTCCTTCTCCATGGGATCTTCAGGACACAGGGGTCAAAACCTTGTCTCCTGCATTGGTGGGCAGATTCTTTACCACTGAGCCACCGGGAAAGCCCCAATGGCTACTAGAGGGCAGGTATATTTTCCTTCCTGAGTTCCCTCAGGGCTCACCACCCCACTGTTGGCAGTGCCTGCAACAGCTGATGACTGTGGCGTCCTTTGCTTACTGATCTGGCAGGCAGTGTTTTATTTCTCACTCATCTCCTTTTGTATGTAACCTTCTCCCACCCTCAGCAGCAAGCCCAACAGCACATCTGCCATAAGGAGGCAGGGCATTTCCTTTACATATTATTTTTTAAAACTTTTTATTTTGTACTGGTGTATAGCCAATTGACAGTGTTGTGACAGTTTCAGGTGAGCAGTAAAGGGACTCAGCCATACATGCACATGTATGCACATGTGTACACATTAGAGGAAATCCGGATGGAAAAATGCTCAAGGTATTTGGAAAATTCTGTTTTTCTAATGAAAGCCTAGTTTTAAAGATAATTGTCTTTCTGAAGCATCGTATTTTGGTCCAACTAAAGATGAACTCCGTCTTTCAGAAGGCCAAGATGAACTTTCTGTTTGCATTCCTGATATAACCACCCACCTCTCTGCTTTCTGAGCCCACTTCTCCACAGCAGCAGGCAGGACAGGATATGGTCATGGAACTACAAAGTACAGAGGCCATTAATATTTTTGCTAAATTTCCCTCGTAATGGATCGTGTTCATCGAGATCCTCGTTCTTTCTTTGAGGGACTGGTGGCTAAAGAGCTCAAATTACAGAACATGCTGCCTATTATAAAGCAGAAAGCAAATCTATCCCTAGTGCTAAAACAGTATTTTAAATTACTTAATTACACATTATGGAACCAAAATCCCCATATACTGTAATTATTTTCAAATACTCACTTTCCTGCCAATAGCTATATTTTGCCAGGCTGTGAAGACAAAGCAGATTGGCAAGCTGATGGGGAACCTGTCACTGGCAGCACAGAAAATCTTTCTGTTGCCAGTTCCAGAAGCAGGTGCCTGGGATTTGATAAGACGAGAGAGGAGAATTTATTTGTTGCTATGATTCGGGAATGTCATAGAAAACAACTTTCTGCTGCTTTCCTGTTCGTGAGCATAAATCTCTGCTGGTGAAATGTTTAGGGAGGTGTGCTATCTCAGAGCCTACCACCATACCACAACTCTCCAAATCTGGAGGAAAAAATATGGCTTGGCCACACTCCCCCGCAGTCTGCTTCAAGCTGAAGCCACTAGAAATGTATCTCGGGGGCTCCGAGGAGCTCCGGTTCTTTATGTCTCAGCACAGAAAGAATCCAAAGAGAGGCAAAGTGATAGCTAAGAAATGATTTATGAGAACAGGATGCTTGAGGATGCTTGGGAGGTTTACAGGCGGGCAAGACGGTGCTGCCACGAGAACTTGGTGAGCTGCAGTCTTATGATCAATGGCAAAGTGGGGAGGGGGAGAAGACCACTTCCGTCCTCATTCATAAGGAGACGTCACCCTTCCATCACCAGCTCTTTCTCCAAGTCAGGGGGAGTTTTCTTGACCCTAAATGTCAAGACAGGACTGTCATGGGGCAATGGAAATGAGCAAAAAGGCAGTAACATACAGAGACTTGGGTCAGATTCCTGGGTTGGGAAGATCCCCTGGAGAAGGAAATGGCAACCCACTCCAGTATTCTCGCCTGGAGGATCCCAGGGACAGAGGAGCCTGGCGGGCTACAGTCCACGGGGGCACAAAGCATCAGACAGGACTGGATGACTTTCACTTTCACATGTTAAATGCAGTAAATCCTCTCAAGTTTCAGCACAATATTACTCTTTTCTTGTATTTTTGTTGTTAGTGTGCAGAGAGTATATCCTAGGGATCACTAACTTATTGAGCTCACTTGGCAGGATGTGGGTCTCATCCCGCCATTGTTTTATTGTTTGGGGACACGCTCCATGCTTCTGTTGCTAGGCAAGCTTGCTTGGCTTTGTGGTTAAGCAAACCTGCTTGCTTGAGTGATTATTAACTTAAAGAGTCTCCCATGCTTTTTTCTCTACTTAAACCCTCTAGCGGGATTAACTATTTAACCTCCTACTTTGTCCCTTTGCTCTGTCCCTATCAAGCCCAGCAAAGAACCTAGCAAAATGCCCAGAGCGCTGCGTGTGAGCCTGCGCCTCTGTGTATGTATGTATGTATAAGGCGGGAAGGGATTCACAACCACACATTCACAGAAACTATTTCTTAGACTTGTATAGGGCCTATCTCCTATCTCCTAGAGTCCTTGCTAAACACCCAACATCTGTGTCCCCAAATACTCCCCACATCTTTTGGGCTGCTCCATAAAATAAATTACCTACAAGGATAAAAGTGTTTGGCTTTGAGGGTCTTAAGGTAGAGAATGTTTAGACGCCTTCTCCTCGCATAACCAAGATTTTTATTGTCAAAAATCCTGCATGTAGAAATTCAGGCAAATGCACATGACTATTTATAAGATCTGGCTCTGTTTCCTACATTTCTGTGCATATAGGGATGTCCTCTGCCCCTTCAGGAAGCCCCTGCCCCCTAATTACTAACTTCTTCAGGTACTACGATTTAAATCACGAGCAAGACATCTCCAAGATACACATGGGGCCTATAGGAAGGCTGAAAGCCAATCAGGACACAGACGTGGAGACGCTCGGCAGGGCAGGGACTGTCTTTAGGATCCTCGTACTCTAAGTCAAGGTGGGGGGAATAGCTTTGCTACATGTGGAGGTTTCGCTCTACAAATCTGCAGAAGTCCATTCGTGAACACCTACTCACAGCGTACTACCTCGTAGGGAGAACGGAGTAAAGTCCCTAAAACAAGGTTCTTGGGAAGCTAAAGCTTCATAAGTGATGCCTGTACTTACCCCATCCTAACTGAAGCTGGTTTGAATACTTCCACATAATATGCCTGGGAAGAGTTATAAGTACAAACCAGCTTTTAATTAAGAGGAAAAGAGCCTACGTGTGCTTGGCTGATTGGTGTTCTTTTAGTTTTCTTGATGTAGAGTGTGTCGTATCAGCATTTAAATGGCTTCCGACTAGTAAGTACTTCTTTCAAGGCCACAGAGACTGAAATTAAGGTAAACACATATTAACAGAGTAGGAACAATAATAAAAGCAAATAATTGTCCTGGTTTAAGATGCGTACTGTGAGTGATTTTAAATGCATGGAAATGCAGTTATTACACCAGCATGGAGGATCATGGGCCTATTTTATTAAAGTAATTAAATACTCTCATTAAGTTTTGGGGACCTTGGATCGTTTTAGGCAATTGAAAATTGGAAGGGAAATGTCGAACAGGTCTAAAGCATGACAAGCAACTGGACTTCTTGACGTCAGTGGGCGCAGGCTCTGAGTCTCAAGGCCCATTTGCTATAGAAAAGGCATGGCCTATTGAGTCTGGGGCTGACATGCTGAAGTTCAAACAGATGGCATCAGAGCCAAGTTTCCCTGAAACTGCCGTGTGGTTATAGCACCATGCTAAGAGCAGCAACAACAGGAACACTCACGGAGCCTGCCTGTGTGCCTAGTCCATGCCGGGCGTCACTGTAGGTAGTTCACAGGTTTTAACTCATTTGAACTTGACCACAAGTTCTGCATCATGTGGCAAGAAGCATTCTGGTATCGTTCTGACCATGATGACATTCCCTTCTGATCCCCAGATCAGAGGTGTTCACTCATCCCCGGACAGGACACAGGCCCTCTCTCTGTAACACCATCTCGTGTGTAAGCATCCTCTTTGGTTCACGCTTCTCTGGCTCCCGCAGTGGGAGAACCCAGGCTGACCGAGACTTTCTTCATCGTACTGCTTAGATCACTTGTGATGATTCCCCCTTCACACACTTGAAGAAGAGGAGCTGAGTAAATTCAGGCGTGAAAGTGTTAGTCACTCAGCTCTGTCTCTTTGTGACCCCATGGACTGCAGCCCGCCAAGCTCTTCTCCGTGGGATTTTCCAGGGAAGAATACTGCAGTGGGCAGCCATTCTCTTCTCCAGGGGATCTTCCCTACCCAGGGATCAAACCTGGGTCTTCTGTATTGCAGACAGATTCTTTACCTTCTGAGGCACTAGGGAACCCCCAATGAAGAAATATTATGTAGCTATTTTTTTTCTCTCAAATACTATTTCAGGATTAGTTTTCAATATTCTTTGCTTTTTGATGAAAATTCAGAATCTCTGTTTATAAAACAGGATGTAACTTTGATATCAATTTGTAAAATGTTATATATATATATGTATATATATATACATATAAAGAAGAAATAGATCAGCATATATAACCACGTTAAAAGGGATCATCTCTGGGAGGGAAGATGATTAATAATCTTTCCTGCCTGTCTATTTTTCTGAAACAAAATGTTACAAAACTATAATAATTGTCAACTGTTAAAAGACTCATTGATTTGAATGTAATTGTGTACATGCATGCTTAGCCCTTCAGTTGTGTCTGATTCTCTGAGACCCCATGAACTGCAGCCCACCAGGCTCCTTTGTTTGTGGAATTCTCCAGGCAAGAATACTGAAGCAGATTGCCTTTCCCTTCTCCAGGGGATCTTCCTGACCCAGGGATTGAAACTTCGTCTCTTTGTCTCCAGCATTGGCAGGAGGATTCTTTACCACTGAGCCACCTGGGAAGCCTGACTATAATCATGGTTTTGTTCAATTACTTTTGCTGAATATTGACTAGCAAGCAAAATAAGTAGAAAAAGAACTGAAAAGCCATAAGTATTTCAAAAAAAATTTCTAAGTGGGTAGTTTATCCTTTGGAAAGGATTCTCCCATTTCTGTCTTTCACAAAGACATATTTCGCAACTTGACTCCAAAACTAAGATTTGGAAATATTAGAACTCTTTGGCAATCCACATATAGAATCTTGCTAAGTGATACCAGGCGAGGGCCAAAGCAAGAAAAGCTTTTTTGGACACCTATACTCTCCTAAGGCACACTATAAAATTCTGGCTCCATGAATTGGAGTTGCTCAAAATAACCTTGTTCTGAACAATTTGGAGAAGTCAGGATTCTTTAAAATCATCCTTGTCAGGGTTCTTATTGATCAGAGTTTCCTGCCCTTCAAAGCTATGTGGCTGCCATGAAGAAAACTTTTCTAACAGAAATCAGCTAAAATGTGCAGAGCTATTTAAGGGTCAGCTGATGCCACAACAGCAAATTCTGAAGCAGGTTTTGAATCCATAGAAATTAGAAGAGCTTTCTATCTTGTTCCTATAGTCAAGTAAAACTTATTCTTTCTTCTTTATGGCTGCAGTAGCAACTCTTTGCTTAATTACCTCATGGTGGTGGTTTAGTCGTTAAGTCATGTCTAACTCTTTGTGACCCCATGGACTGTAGCCCGCCAGGTTCCTCTGTTCATGGGATTCTCCAGGCAAGAATACTGGAGTGGGTTTCACAGGGATCTTCCTGGACCAGGAATCAAACCTGGGTCTCTTGTATTGCAGGCAGATTCTTTACGGACTGAGTTACGAGGGAAGTTTCATAAAAGATGAAATCTTTTAGTTACTTTATAAAAGATTTCAACTGTCCACATGATTAACAATGGATAAGATGACAATTATAGGAGAAATATAACCTGAAAGATGAAACCAATTTGTCATAGAACAATTTTCTATTTGATGAAACTAGCCAGGTTGGTACTGCTTAGATTAAATCACAGATACTTGGTGAATCTGACTTCATCAGATTGGAACTTCTGTTATTCCCAATTTTCTGATTAAGGTTTATTTAATTTTTACATCACCACCAAGATTCCTATAATTTTACTTATTTATTCTACTTGATCATGAATTGTCAAAACTCTCCTTTTCAATGGAGTTGAAGAACAGAAAGTGCCTTGGTATTTTTATCTTCAACCTAAATACATCTAAATAGTAGAATCTAAAGATTCTTCAAATAGTTTGTTAATGTTAAAAGAATGAAGGAAAACATATACAGCATTTTTAAAATTCATTTTTACTTCATTATACAAATGATGGATGTTCATTATAGAAAAAGCTGAACAAATAGAAGCAAAATTGGATATAAAAGCATCTCATGTTTTCACTATATTGAACTTACCACTGTTNAAGATTTCTCTAAATTGTATTTTGTCTCAGATTTCTTCAAAGGATACTTGCAGTTTTGATGAATCTAGTCAACATGTGAGATTCATGGTAGCAGTTTTAAATCCAGCCTCCAGTGTAAAAGCAAGAAGAATTCTGATAGACATTGATTTGCAGACATCTGGCTAATGACAATGGCTTAGAATTGTGTCTACTTTCTGTTAAAAACAGAAGCTCTTGAGTATAGGTATAAACAAGATGCAATTTAAACGTGGCATCTTCTAACAGACTTGGAATTCTTGATGTATTCAGCAAGCAATGTCATTTGGCCCCAAGAGAGCGAAGCTCATTGTGTGGTCCAGTCTCTCTCAGGTTCCACCGTGCATCTGTAACACGGAGCAATTTTCTCTCCTAGGATAGTACATCACGTGCACAACACCTGGGATCTCTGTTGCTCTTCAGCATGATGTTAACAAAAATATACCCCAGTCACCTCCTCTTGATTACCATCAGTGAAAAGAAAAATGAGGCCAAATGGACACATACTCTGAGAGTTACACTGATATTGACTTATGTTTATTTTTGCGGGGGCAAAAGTGATCAGAGAACCGTTAGGGCATCCATGTGGTCTCATTATTCAAATGTGCATATGCAGAAAGAGGAAGTATCTTGCACATCATTCATGGAGGCACGGGCTTCCTTGGTGGCTCAGCTGGTAAAGAATCCGCCTGCAATGCAGGAGACCTGGGTTCAACCCCTGGGTTGGGAAGATCCCCTGGAAAAGGAAAAGGCTACCCACTCTAGTATTCTAGCCTGTCCATGGGGTTGCAAAGAGTCAGACACAACTGAGCCATGTTCACTTTCGTGTGGAGTTACGGGCTTCCATTTGAATTCCATCCATAGGTCCCTAAAGAGGCTAGACCTTTTTGCTCTACAAAATGTGATTTCTTATGCTTGCCTGAGGGTTTGAGAAGCTACAGGAAAGGAGCGCAATTCACCAGGAGACCTGCAGTCTGGTTCCAAACATTAGACTGTGACATGAATTATGTCTCTCGTGACTTTGCCAATAGAATGCCTTCCTCTTAAAAAACCAAAAACTTCGGAAGACCAGAACGGACAGCTGGTCCATTTTGTTCCAGGAGAGCTGACCCAGCCCTCAGTGGATGTACCATTGTAATAACAATAAACAGTCTGCTCTGTCTAAGGTGATTTCTTATTTCCATCACCAGAAAAGCCAGTCTTCCTGCAGAGGCAAGTGGTGAGTGTGTGCTCACACACAGCTTGCTTGGTGCTCTTTGTGAAGCGTTGGCCAGACAGTGAGAAATCAGATGCGTCCTCTTCCCAGGCCACACACTACCCCTTCCCCACTTTCTCTTTCTCTCCCTGTCACTTGCCCACATTCACTCTCCTCTGACTCTTATCGCTCAACTCGCCTACATACTTTGATGACAGCCATGAAATAAAAGGTGGGCTTCAGATGGAAGTCGGGCAGCTCACCTTAATTTGTTATGTTTCACACTGTATTTGCTGACCTTTTCATTGAGATCTGGGGAAGCTGGCACAAAGTTAAGAAACATATACCCAACAAGCACTTAAAACATCATATTAATCAGAGTGTAAGATGAGATGGTTTCCCTAACAATTTGGGCTCTCTATTGGGAATAGATACACACACACACACACACACACACTTTTGTTGGCAATCTTTGGCATCCTTGACTTACAGAAGCATCTCTACCTTTGTCTCAAAAAGGAGTTCTCCCTCTGTGCTCATCTCTTGTGTCCAAATTTCTTTTTTTTTATAAGGATACTAGTTATATTGGATTAAGGTCCACAGTAATTGCCTCATCTTAATTTAACTAATTATATCTGCAATGATCTTATTTTCAAAGGTGGTCGTATATTCTGAGTGCTGGGATTTAAAACTTCAACTAAAAATTTTGGAGGGGCGCAATTCCATCCATAAAATTGTACATGCATATGTATGCATATGTGAATATACATAACTTTATGGGTTTATATATGTGAAGAAGAATACATATGGTAACAATCCCATATATATGGAAAGAAGGAGAGGGAGAGAGAACGCAAGCTAGCCTTATGAAGGTGTTCAGTTCAGTTCAGTCACTCAGTCATGTCCGACTCTTTGCAACCCCATGAATTGCAGCACGTCAGGCCTCCCTGTCCATCACCTTCTCCC
>SJYQ01003360.1:121142-193042 GCA_006410935.1 Redunca redunca | reverse complement strand
AGTCGGTGATGCCATCCAACCATCTCATCTTCTGTCGTCCCCTTCTCCTCCTGCCCCCAATCCCTCCAAGCATCAGAGTCTTTTCCAATGAGTCAACTCTTCGCATGAGGTGGCCAAAGTACTGGAGCTTCAGCTTTAGCATCATTCCTTCCAAAGAAATCCCAGGATTGATCTCCTTTAGAATGCACTGGTTGGATTTCCTTGCAGTCCAAGGGACTGTCAAGAGTCTTCTCCAATACCGCAGTTCAAAAGCATCAATTCTTTGGCACTCTGCTTTCTTCACAGTCCAACTCTCACATCCATACATGACCATGGAAAAACCATAGCCTTGACTAGACGGACCTTAGTTGGCAAAGTAATGTCTCTGCTTTTCAATACGCTATCTAGGTTGGTCATAACTTTCCTTCCAAGGAGTAAGCATCTTTTAATTTCATGGCTGCAGTCACCATCTGCAGTGATTTTGGAGCCCCCCAAAATAAAGTCTGACACTGTTTCCACTGTTTCCCCATCTATTTCCCATGAAGTGATGGGAGATGCCATGATGTTAGTTTTCTGAATGTTGAGCTTTAAGCCAGCTTTTTCACTCTCCTCTTTCACTTTCATCAAGAGGCTTTTTAGTTCCTCTTCACTTTCAGCCATAAGGGTGGTGTCATCTGCATATCTGAGGTTCTTGAGATTTCTCCAGGCAATCTTGATTCCAGCTTGTGATTTGCATCCCAGGGTCTGGCTCACACCTCAGTCCTCGAGTTCTTTGAAAATGACCTGAAGTGGTGGGATGAGCTGCAGAAGCAGCAGCTTCTTAGACACCAGAGGGCTCAAGACAAAAATACTTATTTACCCTGATACCCTCTCTCCTCCAGTCCCACAACTCCAGTGTATTTGGGGAGGTCTCCCCTGGACTTGTTCCTCTTTGAATTCTCCCAGATCCCCCACATCCATCTAAATGAATCGTCAGTTAAGATCTTAGGCCAACAAGCAGCTCGGCTCTAAACAGACCCTGAACTTTCCTGCCCAGACGCGTGACCCCTGATGTGTTCGGCTGTGTGTTTGCTGTCGTGAACAGCTCTTTGTGACCCTCTGAACTGCGGCCCGCCAGGCTCCTCTGTCCGTGGGGATTCCCAGGCAAGAAGACTGGAGTGGGCTGCCATTTCCTTCTCCAGGGGATCTTCCCCACCCAGGGATCAAACCCGTGTCTCAGCTCTACACATCCTTGAAATAGGCCTTTGCTCCTCTTCTTCATGGGAGGCAGAGGGAAGCAGAGACGCAGGATGAATTAGAGGCAGACAGACGGTCAAACCCCGAGCTCTGTACGTACTAGCTGTGTGAGCTTGGACAAGTTGCTTAACCTCTCTGAAATGCAATTTACTTCTCAAAGGGTTTAAAAATATAGCCTTCACGCAGTCCTTTCAATACTGGAAGAAGTGTTGATGTAAAAGTATATAGTGCCTGGTCATTAGCACCTGTTAGGACATGCTGTTTCTCCTCTCGTCCCACGGAGATCACTGTTTTATACAGCCATCACTTGACCTTGTCTAGAGCCCTCTGAAAATCCCGTTTCTGAGTGCATTTTTCACTTACTGGCATGCCACTTCCAGTCTTCTGACCTTCAACTGCTTTGTGGTTTGAGGAACTGTTTAGACACAGATGCAGTTTCATCTCAGAATATGGCGAAATGCCAAGCATGCATCAAACTCATTTTCCTCAGAATCAATCTGCTTTTCTCCTTTTCTCGTGTTTTGACACATTTCTTCCTGAAAAGCTGAATTACTTGTTTCCTAAAGAAACAGAGCCCAAGAGGGATGGAACACATCCACACTACCTGTCCAGACCCTTGCACCCTCGCACCGTAACTGTTCGGGCAGCAGGTAAAGGGACGGAGAGACGCCCAGACCTTCCAGGCTCCCACAGGAGGCGGACGCTTTTCCTTCTGGTCACCACAGGAGTCCCTCTCTCTTGTGCTTTTCAAGTCGTGTCTGACTTTTAGCGACCTCATAGAGTGTGACCCACCAGGCTCCTCTGTTCATGGACTGGAGTGGGTTGACATTTCTTCTTCTAGGGCCAAGGATCAAACCCATGTCTCTTGCGTCTCCTGCTCTGGCAGGCGGATTCTTTACCCACTGAGCCACCCGGGAAGCCCTGTGAGTTCACATACTTGCTCCAGACAGCAGATACTTCAGACACTACTTTTCAAGGCCATATTGTCTCTACAGCAAACTATTCATCTCTACTGTGGTAGCTAAAATACCACGGACAAGTAATAAACAAATGAGAGTAGCTGTGTTCTAATAAAACTTTATTTACAAAACTAGGTAGTGGGGTATATTTGGTCCATGGGTCTGTTTGCCAAATATGGGCTTTATTTAGGAGCTTCATAATTATGAAGTGTGGCTGTTTCTTCATGTTTTTGTCCTTGAGTTTAAGCTTTTCCACTGGTACTAAGACTTTAAGGAAGAGATGCTAGGCCTTCCCTGGTGGTCCAATGCAGGGTTTGATCCCTGCTTAGGGAACTAACATCTCACGTGGCAAAAAAAAGAAAAAGAAAGAAAAGAAAGGGATGCTGGTAGAAAGCCAGCTGGATAAGGAGTCAGAGTCAAAGACTTTAATAAAAGCACTGACTCATATCTACTCTATGACTAAGTGGAGTCACATAAGCTCTATGGGTTGCAACTTTTTTATTTGTCACTTGGCAGCTGTTTCCTCTGATTTCAGGGCTACTGTAAGATTCCAGTGAGATCAAGTATGTGATGATAGATTGTAAACTACAAAGTAATCCCAAGCTGGCCTTGATATGTAACCAAATGCCTTAGCATAGTAAGAGCCAGTAATATCTCATTAGATAGTATTCCTTATGACAACTAGTAAACTATCCCTTACAAAACCTTGGGAATGTTCTTCTGTCTTCAGCATCTTATATCAATTCCCTTCCATGCCCAGAGCAGGAAGAAGACATATATTATGGCAACAGTCCCTCTGAGTTTTGCCAGCATCATTTTTCTCTATTTCTTCACCAGCAGAGGTTTTCCTTTCCCCACTTGACCAGTTCCCTAAATTTCAACACCTTGTCTTCTGAAGCCAACTTTTGCAATTCTAATTTGTAGAGAATGTGTAAATCTACCCATCACCTGTTTTCTGTGTAGATCCTGATTCATGGTAGTCATGAAGCATTTTGGAGAACACATATTTTAAAACAAAGTTACATAGATTGCAGATCGTGGATCTTATAGAAGGAACCCTCTATTTCATTCTCTCTCTCCATGCGATGCTGTAAAGAGGCTCTTGAATGTCTCATATCTCATTTACAGTTTCCCATCACTGAATTAAATTCAGCAGTTTTTATAGTAATATTAATGTCTATCAGGTGTAGATCCTAAATGGCCTGTGTCAGCCTTTCCTTAGAAAGGGAAAGCCAAATGCCCTTTATGTTTTTCTTAACAGACACTCTCCTATTATATATAGTTCATATTCCTACCACAAACACATTTGATTAATCAAATTTAAAACATTTTATTGAGGCATAGTTCATTTACGATGTGCTAAATTCTTCTGTACAGCAACGTGACTCAGTTATACACATATACACATCCTTTTTTTTATTCTTTTCCATATGGTTTATCCTAGGATATTAAATATAGTTCCCTGTGCTATACAGTAGGACCTTGTTGTTTATCCATCCTATATATAATAATTTGTATCTACTAACCCCAAACTCCCACTGATTCATCAAATTTTTAAGTCTTATAAAATTAAGAATAATAACATTACTTCTGAGTTAACACAAGAGTTGCTGTTTTGGTACAAAAAGGACTGATAAAGTTTTACAGAACTCTTACACAGAAAGGGGCTATTCATTATAATTGTCTAGTTCTTTCCCCAGATCATCTCACCCACCATCGCACTAAACTCGTGGATTAGAAAACAGGCCAGCTGGCTTGAAAGTCATAAATGCACTGAGCAAATACAAGATAATAATGAAATTCACATTTTACTGGAATCAAGGGAAAGAAAAATAAAGGCAAAAGAGCAGTAAGGATATAAAACTAAAAAAGAAAAAAGAATAAGGAAATGCATGGCTACACTAGAACAAAAGTTTACATAAACTGCTATTATCCAGTGCATGAAAACTGCCCAAATGAAAGCAGAGAAAGACTATATGTCTGAAAAAAAAAGGAGAAATAATTTAAAAAATGCATGTTCACCTTCATGCATCTTATTCAGTACTCTGACACACTGAGCCAAAATTACAGGGATGAAAGAGTTTCACACTTCTCAGAGCATTCCTCCAGCATGAAAACAAAGCGGCTTAAATGGAAATAATAAAGGCACTTCGAAGAGGCTGGTCTAAATTCTGTGAATGTTACCTAATATTTTGTGACTCCAATTAGGTCCAGAAGAATGTGGATGGGGATTTACTAAGTCAAAGGAAACAACTGAAATAAGTCAAAAGATATACGCTCTTTTGGTCTAGACGTACGTGCATGTATCTTCACTTGGCTTACAGAGTTGTGTTAGTTTCAGGGGTACAGTGCAGTGATTCAGTTCAGTGATAAATATGTTCTTTTTCCGCTTCTCTTCCCTTATAGGTTGTTACAGAGTATTGAGTAGAGTTCTCTGTGCTACAGTAGGTCCATGTTAGTTCTCTATTTTATGTCTAGTAGCACGTATGCATTAATATAAATAAATTAGGAAGTTGCATTAACATATTCTAATTTTTTAAAGGCTTAGATTTTTTTCATTAAAGTCATGTTTCTCCTTTCAGATATTAATATTTGAAATGTTTGAGAGAATAATAGTCTACCGTAGGCTATAAGTGTAGTTTGAGATGTTTAAGGGACTCTGTTCAGTTCAATGTATAAATGAGGTTGAAGTTCAGTGTTCATTGCTCAGTCATGTCTGACTCTTCGCAACTTCATGAACTAACTATAGCCCGCCAGGCTCCCCTGTCCATGGGATTTCCCAGGCAAGAATACTAGAGTGGGTTGCCATTCCCTCCTCTAGGGGATCTTCCCAACCCAGGGATCAAAGCCAAGTCTCCTGCCTTACAGGCAGGTTCTTTACTGTAGAAGGGAAGCCCGATAAATAGGGTTAATTGTTCCTAAATAGGATGTCTTATAAGATCTGTATCTTTAAATTTTATAGATAGGTTGATCATTAATAAAAATATAAGTGGAAGTATTCTTACCTTTACATAAAACCACTTGGATTTTTTTAATTGAGGCTTTTAAGGTGACACTAGAGGCTAAGGAAAAACTAAGATTTGAAATTAATTATATTAGTTGTTTAGCTGAACATTAAAGAAAACTAACCACAAATAGATATTTGTATACTTAAGCACTTCTGCCAGCAAAAAGAACCCTAACTGACAAGTCACTGGGAAGTTTGAAGGAAGAAGATACTTCTTTTTAATGAATTTCAAATGGTTGAAATTTCTTCAGCGCATTTATTGAATGCTTATGTACTAAGCTCTGGGCTAAGTGCTCATGTAAAGGACTTAGGACGATGCATCCACCTGCTCCTGCATGCACGCTCAGTAGTTATTGGCTATTATTACTAACAGAAGCCTTCTTTGTGGGCATGTGTTTCTATGTGTGTGTATGTCTCTGTATGTCTACCTCTCAGTCCATATACATCTCTTTCTATCAAGCTTTTGGGGAGATAAGAGAGGAAAAAAGAGAAAATGGAGAATAGTAGAGACTGAAGGTGCTCCTTTGTTAATCTGCAATAGACACATGCCTGTATACACACACACACACACACACATGCAAATCTGGTATGCGCCTAGAAGCACCCCAGTCTTTTGGAGTGAAATCTGAAAAACCATCCCTCATTGGAAGGGGCAGCCTCTTTGCCTTCATCTGACAACCATTTTGATATGAAAGGAACGGAGGTCTTGGGAGATGACACGACTTGCTGTAAACGCCCGTCGAAGATAAACAAAACCACACACTCACTGATGCGGGAAGGACAGATTTCCAACAGTAATAACCATGTTAACAGGAATGAGTCTGGCAGGAACGGAACTCATTCTCCAGTTGTTCAGAAGAGAATCATCATTTTAAAAGGGAAATGGGGGCATAAAGAAGGGTCCCAGAGGGGGCTCGGTAGAGTTAGAGAAGTGAAAAATGACAAAGGGTTCATCGGTATAAAGGGGACACTGGTCTGCTGTGCCCGCTGGCAGAGACCAAAGTTAGGATTCTGTCCTCCTGCAGAGCTGGGTACTGCCAGCCCTATCAGAGATTGGCTGAAATAAATAGTAAATTTAAGGGCAGAAAACTTGACTTTTCTAGGCATGCACTTTAGAGGGGAGAGGGGTGTAGATTTGGGCTGTTAGAAACTAAATTGGTGTTTTGAGCTGTTAGCAATAGGATTGATGTTTTGAGCTGTTAGAGATGGGGTTGATGTTTTGAGCTGTAGAGATGGGGTTGATTTTTGAGCTGTAGAGATGGGGTTGATTTTTGAGCTGTTAAAAACTAGTTCTGGCCAAGAAGAGCACTCAGAAGAGCCTGGCTAAAGGCAGGGGGAGGAGAGAGTCTATGTCATCAATTAGTAAAATTTCCAGTAATGAGATTTGCATCTGTGATTCAGCTGGATTCTGGTAATGATAACTGTACAAGAGACCACTCAGAAAGCTTTTACTGTGAAAAAACTCTTTGCCCATCCTTGTTAAATGAACCTACCATCACAGCTGTGGCGCCTTCTCTAGTCTGCAGGTTGGAGGGTACACTTCCGTGCACTGTCAAGGAGAGCAGGTCACTTGAGTTCCATCTCAGTGTTCTGAGTTTAGCATGTGAACCCCATTGCCTCTGTAAATACCATCAGCCCGCTGGTAGGTACACTTCAGCTTCGTTACCGCTTCTGCTCTAGCCAATATTGCTTTATGTCCTGTTGACGAATCCTGCAGAAACAATCAGGACGTCAGCCTCAAATAAACATCGCACTGTCATATTCAGGATGTGAAACAGGACCAAGACACAAAGGCCGAAGGAGCAGGCTCGTGGGCCCCGGTATTTGTCATTCTCTCAGCTGTTTAAGCCTAAAATAGGTCCCTACATGATCGATTCGAGGTCCATCTCTGTGAAGGCTTTAAGCCTTTATTTTTTTTTAACCCTTTTTGAATCTATGTATGTCTTCATTCATTAACTCTTCAATATAACAACTGTAAGTTCATCATCCATTAAGGAAGTGCAGCTTCTATTTGCTGCCTCAAAGGCAAGTCAACCAAGTTCAAAGTAACGACTTTTGTGTGCACAGGAGAATGTCAGAAAATGAAATATAAACTGTCATTTATCCAGGCAGATTTGGGCTGATATGTAGGGATAGTTGGTAGTCCTCAGACCATAGAATAAGAGGTATGAGAATCTTCTGACTGCTCTATCTTTGCAAAAAGCAAAGGACTCTTGATCTGTAGCAGTTAATATCTCCTGATAAGACATTCCTAAATTAAACAAATCACTCACCCTTATCAGAAGATGAAGACTTCTGGGATATCCTTTAACAAATTGCTTCACACACACATACAGAGGGTCTCCTGGGTGAAAATTCATTTTTCTTACCTTGTGGAATGAGTGATAAGAAAACCTTGTTTGGTTCATCACAGCACCAAATGTACTCATGATCAAAAGCTCAGACAGAAGGCAGGATTCTCGAGGGCCCTTTGTATTTCTTCACAGAGTTTTATTTAAAAAGAGAGAGGGAAAAAAGAAGAGAAAGAAACATTTTCAAGTGAGGAGAGACATGACTTTGAAGTAGCACTGCTATCTCGGCACCAGAAGGATGTGGGTCGCCAGGTCAGTTTCCTCTCTTCCAGACTTTTATGTCCACGTTTCCATCTCGGCAGAACCATAGTCGTTAGGTGATGATTTAAAAGATTGAGGGCTGAGATGATCTTTAGAAACCTTCTAGCATTTCCTTCAGTAATTTTTTCCTTGTATGACACAGAAGAAAGAAGCTTTGGGGGAAAAAATAATTTGTTCCTGCATCTTCCTCCTAGTCCTAAACTCTCATTATTGCAATCTTATTAAGATGTAGCCAGGATCATTCAGTTCACACTAGAACACATATCCGATCTGGACATTAACACTTAGAGGTATCCTCTCTGTTTTTTCACATACAGACTGTGAGAAAGAAAGAGAAGACATTTCAGGCCTTTTTCTAACATAAAGTTAAGCTAAGAATGTCTGAAATTGAAGTGCATATGACCGAAAGTAAATCCTACGCTTAACACGTGGTAGAACATTATAAAGAGAAAACTTGGAGAAAAGCTTCATTCGTTTGTTTCCCACTGAAAAATATTACTGCATTAAATAGTTTCTTCCTTAAAAAATTTTTTTTCTATTAAAGTATAGTTGAGGGACTTCCCTGGTGGTCCAGTGGCTAAGGCGCCACGCTCCCGATGCTGGGGGCCTGATTTCAGTCCCTGGTCAGGGAACTAGATCCCGTATACCACAGCTAAGCATTTGCATGCCACAACTAAGACTCGGCCCTGAAAATAAATAGTAATAAGTAAAATAAAAAGGTAATATAAAATAAAATAGAGCAATTTACAAATGATATTAGTTTCAGGTGTACTACATAGGGATTCACCAGTTTTAAAGATTATACCCCATTTGAAATGATTATTAAATTTTGACCATACTCCCTACTACACTGCACAAAGCGCCCTGATTGCTTATCTGTGTTACTCGCAGTAGTTTGTCTCAACTCCCCTCCCTAATCTTGCCCCTTCCCCTTCCATCTACCCTCTAGTTGGTTATGAGTGTGGGTGTTAGTTGCTCAGTTGTGTCTGACTCTTTGCAACCCTATGGACTGCAGCTCACCAGGCTCCTCTGTCCATGGAATTCTCCAGGCAAGAATACTAGTCTGGGTTGCCATTCCCTTCTGTATATCTGCAAATCTGTTTCTGTTATATCATTCATTTTATTTTTTAGATTTCATATAAAAGTGATAATACACAGTATTTGTCTTTCTCTGACTTATTTTAGTAGGCAGGTCTGTCCATGGCTCTTCCAAATGGCAAAATTCTATTCTGTTTTATGGCTGGTAATATACCACTGTGTGTGTGTGTGTGCGTGTTTCATACACACATCCTTCTGTAACATCATAAGGAAAACCCAAACGAACTTTTTAGACAACCAAATATACATGGCACTTCTTTATCCATTCATCTGTTGATGGACATTTAGGATGCTTCCATATCTTGGCTGTTGTGAACAGTGCTGCTATGAACACTGGGGCACATGTATCTTTTCAAATTAGTGTTTTCATCATCTTCACATGGGAGTGAAGGAGTGGGATTGCTGGATCATATGGTAGTTTGTTTGTTGTTGTTGTTTTTCTGATTTTTAAAGGAAACTTCATACTATTCTCCATAGTGACTGCACCAATTTACATTCCCACCAGTAGTGCAGGAGAGTTTCCTTATCTCCACATCCTCACTAACATTTGTTATCTGTAGACTTTTTGACGATAACCATTCTAATAGGTATGAGGTCATATCTCATTGTAGTCTCGATTAGCATTTCTCTTATAATTCACAGTGTTGAGCATCGTTTCCTATGCCTGTTGGCCATCTGTATGTCTTCTTTGAAAGCCCCCAGGGTTGAGGTGCCCAGCATGTGGCTCAAACCCCTAGCTCACCAGGGAGGGTCCCCCAGCCTGTGGTGTCCCCTCCAGAAACCCAGGGAGGTCCCCTCCTTTCCTGGGTCCCCTCGAGGGGTGCAGTAGGGTCACTTCTCCTCCCTTCCTACCCAACTCCTTGTGAAAGTGGCTCGGTCGTGTCCAACTCTGCAACCCCATCCATGGACTGTAGCCTGCCAGGCTCCTCCATCCATGGAATTCTCCGGGCAAGAATACTGGAGTGGGTAGCCTTTCCCTTCTCCAGGGGATCTTCCCAACCCAGGGATCCAACCCAGGTTTCCCACACTGAAGGCAGACTCTTTACCAGCTGAGCTACCAGGGAAGCCAATTCCATGTGGATCTTTCTTTATGGCCCTGGTTGTGGAAGAGCCCTTCCTGCCAGACTCTGGGTTATTGCCGATGAGCACTGCTCCACGTGTACTATATTTCTGATGAGTTTGCTGGGGGACATGAGCTCAGAATCCTCCTCCTCCACCATCTTGATCTCTGGCTACACTAAATATTAATAGTTTATTTCTTTCCAGTTCAAGCTATACTTGTCCTTTCCTGATATGTCTGAAAAGCTGTGCATTAATCAGCCATTGTCGCTTAAATCATAAGTTCTCAAAAACCTACTCTGTAATTTCAGACATTGTTCATCTCCAATTTGAAATCCTAATAATTTAATTTCAAGTCTGTCCAGTCCCACCTCTTAGTCAAATAGCTGATGGTCTGTAAATAAAAATTTAATTGCGCTAGGCTGACTCTATTTATTGGATTATTTTTGCCTCAGACTTATTTTTCAGAATTGGCAATTAAAACGTAGATCCCCTGCTCCATAAAATGTAAAGGCTACATGACAGGTTTTCCTGCAAGAACATACACCTTTCTAATGAAATAGAAAGTGAAGTCACTCTGATGGCCTACGATTCATACGGGACCTGCTGCAAAACTGCTGCTTAATAAAACCAGCATCACCTCCTTTCCATGTCCCTGTTCGTTTCATGCGTTTCTGCACTTTGTTCCCCCCTTTTCTAGACCAGGTGCTCTGCGGGGCTTTGTGCACAGCTGCAGCTGGAGGGACTGGTAACTGAGAATAGCTGCTACCTCAAAAAAAAAAAATCTTAATGTGGGCACAGCTTCCTCAGATTGGTCATTGCACATGTTCTCATGAAGCATTCCTGTTAAATGAAGCCCTGAACAAATACATCCCTGTGGTCTTCTTTTTCTTGAAAGGTCAGTGTTGGGAAGCAAGTGCTTACAGTTGCTGTGCAAGGCAGGAAAACAGGAAATTTAGCTCTAATGATTCAGGCTGCACAGATTTCTGTCCTCTGCGTAAGCTGGAAACCACTGCACACCAGGCTCACTTTCTCTTAGCCAACTCCCCCCATCCCTGATATCTCTTAGGACTTTATCTGAACTGAGTTGAGAAAGATCTGAATACATGTAGCAATGTATTTAAAGGGAAGCTTGAGAAATGAACCACATATTTGGGGAAAGTAGTTTGAATGCGATCATTAAGAATATAAGAAACAATATTTAGGGAAAAATACACACAGTGGAAAATAGCCAAGAGAAAAAAACCATTGCCAAATTGTTTTTTTCTTTGCTGAATTTTTAAGTGTGACTCAGCTGGAGGATTCCAGCCATCTGTGTAGTATAAATAGATTCGCAAGAAGATAAGGATCTGGTCTGTGAACTGCTGGGGGTGGAAATGCCCCTAGTTTTCAAATCTGGCTGAGACTGGCAGTGCAGGGGCATCTGGACAGTAGCCACAGGTTGGCTGTCACCATGATAGAGAACATGGAAAGACACCAAAAACAAAGAAAAATATAAAGTCAAGGCAAGAGAAGAAGTCTACGTGTCACACCGAAATCATCCTCCTGTCTCTAAGCCATGTCAGGTGAACAGCTGTCGGCCTTGGCCTCAGAGAAATTCCAGGAGAAAAAAGAGAAAGGTTTTATTTGAGTGGCAAATAAAACACAATTTTTCAAAAATTGGGAAGTTATGTAAGAAAGAATAAAAAATGGTAAAAGAAAGAACATTGGTTTTACCACGATCCAGTCCACAGGCATAAAAAATGTCTCCCTAAAGCAGTAGAATGTGTTTCCCAATTCAGTAGCCTCAGCATCACCCAGGGACTTGCTAGGAACACAAATTTCCAATTTCTACTCCAGACCTCGTGAATCAGAAGCACCGAGGCTGGGTCCCAGCAACCCATATATTAAAACACCCACCGGGTGGTTCTGCTGGACAGTATAGTCTGAGAATCACGGCTCCAAGCATGCAGTAAATGACCACTAAAAGAGAAAATTGTCATCCGAGACAAGTCCTTGCCTGCCAAGACTTGATGTGTTATGGATCTAACTCACACTGGATGTACAACAGGGATGGAGTGATCAGGGATCTCAGATGCCTCCACAGATAGGAAGCTGTGTGCAGCTGTGCCAGGGCCACTCAGAGCCAAGGCGGGTAGTGTGCTTGCGGGCAGGGGGTCAGGCAAGGACTGTGAGGACCCGGGAAGACACTGACCCACCCAGCAGCCGACATCATTCAGCTCTGGCTTCTTTTTGCCACGAGGAACTACAAGCCTGTTTTTCTCTTTTTTTAAAGAAACTGGAAATAAGAATTTTTTAGGCATAATGAACATATTTGAAAATCTTGACAACTGGTTCAGTTGTAAAAAAAGAGAAATATCATTTAAGCTAAAGAAAAGTGATGATGTGTCCAGATGTAACCTCTGTGTTGGACCATGATTACAGGCTAGGACGAAGTGGAAAAGGAGAGCAGAAGGTGTGAAGTGTGGGTTCTCCCTTCTACTGTGTGTTTCCAAAACAACATTTAGAGACACAGCAATTTTTAAATACTCTAAAGTACCACTTCCCCCAAATATTTTGAAATTCCATCACTAGAGATAATCTCAATTAGTTTAACTCTTCATGCTCCAAATATTTTCTTCCTCTAGAAAAATCCTAGAATGGCAGTCATGGGACTATGGCCTTCAGAGTGACATGACTCGGTTCAAATCCTAACTCTGTCATTTCCTAACTATAATTTTAAAGGTGTTCTGGAGTCTCTCTAAACTTCCATTTCTTCATCTGCAGCTTAAGGATAAGCAACACTACCTTTTCTGTGATGTTTTGTGATAATTTTTGGACCATTGTTCATTCTCAATAAATGATATTTACTGTTCTTGTCTCAATTATAAGCACCCTCCTGTGAGTGAGTTCATTAAACTGCTTTCTGCTGGGAATTTGAGAGGAAGAAAATTTAATGGTGAAAGAAACAGAGCTAACTGGAGAACAGAACAACAGGTAGAGAGAAATGATTATACTTCCAAATGCCCTAGAAATTGACAAGGTGGGCAGCAACTGCTGTGGGATTTCCTGGTCTGTATGTCATGTTTGTGAGAGTGGTCTTGCCCCCAGAGTTCTCAGGTGGACAGAGGTGATAGAGACGTGTTCTAGAGTCAATGTCTGCAGGTCACCATCAACACATCTTTAACGAAGAACTTATCAACTCTTAAGGCTCCTTGAAAACAAGTGGCCAAAATATATATACATTTACGTTAGGTTTAGAACTATCTCAAAAATACATCTGTGCCTCTATTCTTGCCTCTGTCTCTTCCACCACTCTGCCACAGTTACTAATAATTGATAAGAACAAAAGTCAGTGATATATTTTTCAATTATGTCCACAATTTTCTTCTCATGGATTAATAATAAAGAACAAAAAAGTATCTGACCAGTGAAATATATTATACAGTATGCTTTCTGTCCAAAACTTTACTTTGAAAAGTACAGGTTAGAACCCTGTGGATATTTCAAATAAAACATTAATAGGAAAATTAAAATGTCTAAATTTTCTTAAGGCATTCTACCTTGTTGCTACTGCTGATAGAAACCCAAATAAGTCGATTATGTAGGACATCTTTTCTCTAAACTTTTGGTAAATTTTACTTTTGGCCCAATACATAGTGAGGCCAAACAAACCAAGAGGTTGTAGTTTGGAGCAGAGTTTTATCGAAGGGCCAAGAAAGGAGAACTGGTGGTTCACACTCAAAAACCCTGAGCTCCTCAATGATTCTGGGAGAAAAGGTTTGAGACAAAATGTGGGGGGAGGGCTGCAGGGCACGTGACTCTCTTCTGATTGGTTGGTGGTGAGGTAACAGGGTTACGGTCCAGGAATCCTGCGGTCGGACTGAAGTTACCATCCCCCGCCTGGGTGGCGGTTTAGTTCTGCAGAAAAACTAAGATATTGTCACGTGTGCCACTGGAGGGGGAGCCGGGAGCCTGGCCAAGGCCGCTCCTCCCCTGTTTCCACATCCCCTTCCTCCCCCGATCAGCAGCTGTTCGAACCTGCCCCTTGGAACTCAGGGAAGGTCAAAGAGGCTGACTGAAGCTTATTTCCTACAAGAATCGGGGGACACAGAGAGACTTTTGTGCCCAGGAGTCCGGAAGGGTTCTGCTCGGCTTCATTGCTCCAGAGTATATATAAACCCGAACTCAAGTTACACCCAAATTAAATTGTGTCATCTTTAATTCGTTATTAATTAAACATCTCTTCTGCCAAATGTGCCAGTAAACCTGACCTGAGTAAGAAGAAAGCCAGCAAAATAGGGTTCTGAATCTTTCCAGTAGTAGTCCTTCCCTGCTGACTTCTTCGTGAAGCAGTAAAAATCAACAGTAACTCTATCCACAGCAAAAATTCTGTCCACATTGAGACTATAATAATTTTCAGCAGTCTGCTAGGTCTGAATACCTAGTACACAACACCTAAGTGTTCTCAGAGGTCTAAATCAGAGCTGACTTCCAGGCTCACTGTCACTACTGAGGAGTCTCCTGAAATACTGGAAACCTGTCCTGTTGGAACACCGATATCAAAAAAGCTCCCAGGACTGTCATAAGTGTAGGTTTTCTTGCTTGATTTATATTTAATGGTGGTGATTCCAGCCACCTTTGCCACAGTTGAGTGGAGCTGCAGGGGCATTTGCCTATGAGTTGGCTGGTGGCCTTAGCATGAGTATTCTGCCCCATAAAAATGGCCTGTGTTCATAGTGACAAAAGCAACATGGCTTAATTACAGTCGTGGATCCAATAAACAAGGTCTCTTAGGATTCACTCTTGGGCACTCCCTTCCCTTTGAATAATCTAGGCTGGGCCTATTGACTTGATTCAATCAAAGGACTGCCGCAGAATTTAAGCTCTGGGCTTGGGGACTTAGGACTTAAGAATGCCTGCCAGTGAGAGTTACAAAACTGTCAGCACATAATGGCTCCATCCAAACCCCTGGTGACATCAAAACTTGGCTTCTGCGCTCTGGGGCCCAATTAAATCTTGGAAACAAATTTTGAGGTGAAGTAGAAAAGAATAGTTTTATTGCTCAGCCAGGCAAAGGGGGTCACAGTGGACTAAAGCCCTCAAAACTGTGTCCCAACCTTAGGCGGATTTGGTGAGGAGTTTTATAGCAATGGTTCAAGGGCAAGGTTGCTGATAAGGGTCCGAGTGTGTGCAGGGCCTGCATTTCTTTAATCTCGTCTCCAGCGGTCTTCTGATGAGTTTCTGTGGTTCTCAAGGTTATCAAACTTTGACCTTCTCTCTGGAATGAAGAGTGCTTCATCAAGAAGTTAACATCTTCCATTTGTTGGGGGTCTTAGTTTTACAGAAGCACTCAGAGATATTGCTATGTGTATCCTAAAGGAGATCAGTCCTGGGTGTTGATTGGAAGGACTGATGCTTAAGCTGAAACTCCAATACTTTTTTTGGCCGCCTCATGCAAAGAGTTGACTCACTGGAAAAGACTGATGCTGGGAGGGATTGGGGGCAGGAGGAGAAGGGGACGACAGAGGATAAGATGGCTGGATGGCATCACTGACTCGATGGACATGAGTTTGAGTGAACTCCGGGAGTTGGTGATGGACAGGGAGGCCTGGCATGCTGCAGTTCATGGGAATGCAGAGTCGGACACGACTGAGCGACTGAACTGAACTGAACTGATCCCTTGAGGTGGAACCAGGACCCTGAACCAAGGTTGCAGTATTGTTTCTTGGCTGCTCCTCCCTTATCTCCATATCCCCTTCCTGCCCTGATTAGCAACTGTTTGAATCTGCCTTTTGGATCTCAGGGAAAGTCAAGGAGGCTGGAGTCTATTCCTTACAAATAAGAAATAGGAGACACAGAAAGGCTTCTGTGCCCAGGAGGGCCACAAGGTCCTGCTCGGTTTCATCTGCACTATGAGACCAAATGCTGGCAAGGCTTTTAGCAACAAGAGCTGTGTCTCTGAGATGATCCTCAGTTCAGCTCAGTTCAGTCGCTCAGTCGTGTCCTAGCCTCTGCTTAAAACACCTGGCTGAGGAAGCTCAAACACCACCAGGAGAATTTATTGTTTGTTCCACCCCAAACCTCAATGCTCTCTAGAGCAGTTACTTTAGAAAGCTTGCAATTATAAAATCCTTTTGAGATGTAAATCTGCTACCTAGACTATTTCTCCAGGGACTTGAGAAACTTCTCTTTGGAATGCAAATGTTCAGGGAGATAACTATTGCTCTAGCTAGTTTCTGGGGTAAGATAAGGGTCTAATTTCAGTGAACTGTGGTTTTGGAGAAGACTCTTGAGAGTCCCTTGGACAGCAATATCAAACCAGTCAATCCTAAAGGAAATCAGTCCTGAATATTCATTGGAAGGACTGATGCTGAAGCTGAAGCTCCAATACTTCGGCCACCTGATGCAAAGAACTGACTCATTGGAAAAGATCTTGATGCTGGGAAAGATTGAAGGCAGGAGGAGAAAGAGATGACAGAGGATGAGATGGTTGGATGACATCACCAACTCGATAGACATGCGTTTGAGCTAGCTCCGGGAGTTGGTGATGGAGAGGGAGGCCTGGCGTGCTACAGTCAATGGAATTGCAAAGAGCTGGACACGACTGAGCGACTGAACTGAACTGAACTGTATTAGGTTCCAGCACTGCCTCTTGTCATAAAGGTACGAGAAGAGAAGTCTGTTTCTCTTCTGGGTAAGTGCCAAATTGCAAACCCAGAGGCTCAGTCACTTAGACTTTTTACCCCTAGGTGCTTTCCTCCTAGCATCCCAGACTTTAAAGTAGCCTGCCTTTTCTTTCCTTGAAGTTCAGTTCAACTCATGCTGGACTCGTCCCTCTTGCAATAGTTATTCCTGAATTAATCCATTCTTACCATTGTAACTCATGTCTGGCTTTGGCATTTGGGAAAGCAGCATCTGCTTTCGTTCTGTTTGTAGCACTGAGCTCCCACAGAAGAAGTCCAGATACCCTGCAGGTAGGGAGGGATCCTGAGAGATCCTGCTTGCGGAGAAAGGAGGAAGCAAGTCAGGATGGGAGGGAGATTCCTGTACACACGACCCTGCCAGGTTGCGCCAGGGCCCTGTGTGGAGCTGTCCTGGGTAAGGCCACTTGTGGGTGAAAAAGCCCCACTTGTCCGGGAGACATGAGAGCCATCTCTACCCGCCCGTGTGCTGCTCTGACCCACACATGCAGGAGCAGATGAAATAGTCGCGGTTTGACAGATGGGATGACACTCAGTCATAGAGAACCAAAGAATCGCCCATTGGCTCCCTTGCGATGGGGAAAAGAGAAGGCAGACAGCAAAATCCGAAAGTCAGAAGAAAAGGTATGCATTTCCTGAACAACAGAGACAGCTAAGGGAAGTTAAAGGGATTTCAGAAGCAGACAGATGGACATGCTGAAAAAAACGCACAGTGCGAGAGTTGCGAGTTAAGTTTTATTCGGGGCAAACTGAGGACCATAGCCCAGGAGACAGCATTTCAGAGAGCTCCAAGAGACATTCCCAAAGACACAGGGGAAAGGTCAGTATATGCATGATTTTGGTGAAGGGGGAGTATATGCAATCAAGCACATATTTTGGGGAGAAGGTGGAGGCCCATCTCATGAAGGTTACTGACAGTTACAAGCAGCAGATATATCTCTTAATGATCTTGGTGCTTTTCCAGATATGAGAAGATGCAATAATTTAGGCTCATAAAATGTTCTGACAATATGCATTTGAAGACCTTCCCTGCCAGTTCTTCCCAGAGCAGAGATGCCTCGTTTCTGCTCTCTCTCTTGATCTCCTTTCAGGGGTATTGAAGGTCAGTGACTGCAGGGGCTCAGAATTTAATCCTAGTAGAGGTAGACGGCAAGTGTCCGCTTGTAGGTGGCAGGGCGTATTGGTGAAAACACATCTTGGGAAGGAGCCCAGCGCTCAGCAGCATTCCTGCTCTCCACCAGGGCTAACCAGAAGCTGAAGCCAGTCCTGAGGTTCTGAGCTCTGTGGTTCCTGCTTCCTGCACCAGCTTGATGGCCACAGCATCTTTTGTCCACTGAAACGGCCAGTGACACTGTTTGTCCATCCTTGTGAGAATGGAAACTCTGACTCTCTAATCACTTTGTACTAACTTCTTAAGTGGGGTTCCCTGGTGGCTCAGATGGTAAAGCATCTGCCCACAGTGCAGGAGACCCGGGTTTGATCCCCGGGTTGGGAAGATCCCCTGTGTTATGCCCAGAGTCCGAGTCCCCAAAACTGAGAGAATAAGACATCCACAGCAATGCAAAAGCATAAAGGGGTTTTATTGCTAGCCCGGGCTAGGACTCATGTCTCATCCAGCCCAGTGGAATCCGACAAAAGCCCCGAGCTCTGACTCACAACTCCTTATATACATGCAGTCCCGCGGGTTAGTTGGCATTACATGATTGGTTAACTGGTGCACGCGCATGTGAATTTCGAATCTCGAGTCTCGTCTTGATTGACTCAGGTCGGACAGAGGGGGACCTCCCTGATTGGCTAGGACTATCCGGAAGTCCCGGAAAGAGGACCTCCCTGATTGGCTAGGGCTATCCAGAAGTCCCGGAAAGAGGAGGACCTCCCTGATTGGTCGAGCTATCCGGAAGTCCTGGGAGCATGACTCAGGTATTTTTGGCCTATTATCTCTTGCTGAGCCTGTCGCAGCTCCCCTGAGGCCCTAACACCCTGGAGAAGGAAATGGCAACCCACTCCAGTACTCTTGCCTAGAAAATTCCATGGATGGAGGACTCTGGTGGGCTACAGTCCATGGGGTCACAAGGAGTCGGACATGACTGAGCGACTTCACTTTCACTTTTCTTAAGTGGGGAAACCAAAGTTTGGATAACTTTCTCAATAAAGCAGAGGTAGATGTTTTTCTGGAATTCTCTTGTTTTTTCAGTGATCCAATGGATGTTGGTGATTTGATCTCTGGTTCCTCTGCCTTTTCTAAATCCTCCTTGATCATCTGGAAGTTCATGGTTCATACACTATTGAAGCCTGGCTTGGAGAATTTTGAGCATTACTTTGCTAGCATGTGAGATGCATGGGATAACTTTCTACCATCTACCAAAATTTTATGGGGCAATATAATTTTGCTGAAGAGACACAGATATCAAACTGAAACACACAACTCAGATTGGGACTTGAATCCAACCAGAGCCCCCAGTGTGTCATTTAGCTACTGTCTTACAATGAGTGTAGAATGAGGCTCAAGGCCCACTAGAAATCAAATCTTCCAACATCTTGGACCTAATTGGTTCTAACTAGTTTTTATCATATCCTCAACAACTATGTCATTGTTTTAAAGATTGTGCCCTGCCCCCTTCCCTTCTATTTTTACATGTTTAGGCTTCCAACTGGATGGAATGACCTACAGGAAAGACCAGAAGCCCAGCTTAACAAGTGTGTGACTGACTGGGTTGAAGAGCATCAAAACTTGGCACTAGTGACCTCAAAAAAGTATGACATTATTTAAAGGCACGGAAACCGAATTATCAGGCAGTAACTTGCCTGCTTTTAGGTTTTCTCTCAGCCCTAACCAGGCTAGAAACTTAAGAAAGTGGAGAGGAAATTGAATTAATGAGAAGCAAACATTGCATTTAAACCAAAGATTTGAAGCACAAAAGTACCCATACCACCAGAAGTCTTCCTTCAGGATATGATGAATGAAGCCATCAAAGCAACCAGGGTTTCCTTTTTAAACTATTCATGAGCCCGGGCCCCACTGAGCAGTATCGTTAATGGTATTCATGCATCTTTCATCTCTTACAATGAACTGCAGTTTCAGAGTGAAATTGTCAATATGTGTTAGTTCCTCTGGGGGAAAAATAACTTAGAAATACAGCCTGAGGCAGTAGGCACTGCCTGGCCTCCTCTGTCACCACCCACTCCCCCCCACACACCCCGCCCAAAAACACACCTTCTTTTTTTTCCCTCCAAAGTAGGTGAGTCTATTAGAGAGTTACCTACCACCTCATCCCATTTCCACCTGATGCATGGCACGACCTGGGACAGAACTTTGGTCTCTGTTCCATTAGGTATTTTCATCAGCAAATTGCTGGCGAGAGAAAAGGAGTTATTTCTCAGGATGGACATGTCTTACACCTTGAGTGGTTCCCTTAGACAGTGGCTTCCCTGGTGGCTCAGCTGGTAAAGAATCCATCCGCCTGCAATGCAGGAGACCTGGGTTCGATCCCTGGGTTGGGAAGATCCCCTGGAGAAGGGAAAGGCTACCCGCTCCAGTCTTCTGGCCTGGAGAATTCCATGGACCGTACAGTCCATGGAGTTGCAAAGAGTCGAACACGACTAAGCAACTTTCACTTTCGCTTTTACTTTTCACTTAGACAGTGGCAGCTGATTGTTGAAATCAGGGGTGGGGTCAGGTTTATGCTCTCTATGGAGGATGTTTCTCTTAATTGGGCAGTTTAATTGCCAGCCACTTAGAAATGCATGCCAAGCCCTATCAATCATCAAATAGCTTTTGCCCATATCAGCTTCCCTGCTGAAGCAGTCACCTTGACTGGTTAAGATCCCAATGGGACCAACCTTTCCCTCCAACTCTTCCCAAGAACAGTCTTTCCATGAGCCAGGCACTTGTCCACACAGAGGAAATCCACTTGTCAATAGTGCCATGAAAATCTTAGATGAGCTTCATCGCTATAATGTGCAGATCTAATATCAAAGGCAGTCATTCCTATGCCTCTAGGGTTCCTATATTTAGCCAGCACCAGTCTGGGGAGACAACAGACAACGCTTAGAGCCCAGCTTATCTGATAGAACAACATAACCTTTAGGTCTGATAACCATGCCAAATATTGAATGCTTAAAAGCAAATGTTATTCTAATTAACTGCATTCACAAATGACAGCAGCTTCTCCTTCTAAAGCTGGCTTGAAGATTTTCCCTCAAGACTCAAATAATAATAATAACAATAACACGTGAGCATAGAGCCAGTTCGCACCAGATGCCAGAAAGCTACCCAAGACCTTCAAAGTTTAGCAGGTATTGTTGTCTGGTTTATTTAGCGGATCACGGTGAGAGTGTAGACGAGCCACAGAGCCCATGACCACCGTGATCCTGCCTGGGCAGATTCCCAGGAAAGGACTGTTAACCAAACTCAGGTCAAGCAGCTGTCCACTCAAAAATCAACACCAAGAGGCAAGTGTCGGTAGAAAGGAAAATGCTGCTTTTAAATAGAAAACCAGCCTTTGGGAAGAAGGCTGACTCAGTGTCCTCCAAAACCAATTCTGAAGAGTCTATTCAGCCATGAAAGTTTCTAAAGGAAAAAGGGAAGTAATCTCATTTAATCGCTGAGATGGGATGGGGGTGGTCAGAGTCATCACCACCAGAGGTTTGTGATTTTTCTTTAGATGCCATCTTGTTCACAGTTTGTTCACAAGATTACTGAAGGGGGAGCTGGGGAAGAGATCTGGTCATCTGTTAACTACTAATTCTTCATTTCTTTTTCTTTGATCTGCAGAAAGAACAGGTGGGGCAAGGTGTGATCAAAAGAGATGAAAGGTGTGTCTGGGCCAGAGATGAGGGGTGCCTAATTTAAGGTTAGCTATTAATACAATAAAGCTTTGCTAAATTGACAAGAAAAGGGGCCTCCTGCAGAGAGCGCTTTCTTTTCTGACCCAAAACTCCTTATAAATCCTTACTTATCAGAACATCATTCCATTTCTATGGGATTAGGGGCAGAGTCATCTTCTAGGACTTCTTCCTGATGACATAGGGCACCATAGTCTCAGAGTAGAAGATGTTGACATGAATCTGTAGTATCTCTTTGTTTTTAGTTGCCCACTTAGGGGCAGAACAAGCTATGTTTATTTTGATGCTCACAAAGACATAGATTCTTCTGAGCAGTAATGTGAATCTCCTTCCTCAAGGCCATTTCTTGGGTTTGTGCCGGTCCTAGATTCAGTATTGCTCAAGGCGGAGCAGCTAATATCATGGCTACAGTCTGGTCCTCAAAAAGTCTGGCTTTTTCTCTCCGGTGACAGTTACAGTATCTGTAAGACAACTCAGGAGCAGGCATCAGCTGCTGAGTCTGACTCTACTGTCCTGATCATTAACCACTCAAGACTGCCCTTTTGTAACTCAGGGAGGCTCGGGAGACTTTGACTTTTCTACAAGGAAGAGGCAGGGGATGTGAAGGGGCCTTGGCACTTGGGGGTGGAGGGGAGCTGCAGGGTCCTGCTTGGTTCCAGGATTCAGAGAAGGCAGGAACAGAAAGATGCTGATCTAACTCATTCATTGTAAATAAACTTCTGTTCTTCCTGAAAAGACTTGCTGGATCTCAACACCATGGTCAATTCCCCATAGATATTTGATTTATTTTTTCTTATTATTTTGTTTATCACACAACCAATATGTGTTGATTGTAGACCAATTAGAAAATACTGTTGAACAAAAGGAAATGTAATTAAATCACACACACACAAATTCTGCTGTTCTCAAATAACTACTGTTAATATCTTTATATATTTCCAAAACTTTGTCTTATGACCATGACAACTAAATTTTATGTGAAACACTTTCATGGTATCTTTTTAAAAATTAATGTAACATACTTCTATACAACCAAATATATGTGTGTGTGTTCTGTTGTGTCTGACTATTTGTAACCCCACGGAATGTAGCCCACCAGGCTCCTCTGTCCATGAGATTTCCCAGGCAAGAATACTGGAGTGGGTTGCACTTTCCTTCTCCAGGGGATCTTCCTGACCCAGGGATCAAACTCACATCTCTTGACTCTCCTCCACTGGCAGGCAGATTCTTTGCCATTGCACCACCTAGGAAGCCCCAGATGTGTATGTTTCATCACCTTAGTAACGGTCCATTATAAAGGTGAGCTGCAATGTGTTAATTACCCTGTTACCAAGCCTTTGGGTTGTTTCTAGTGACCATATGCAGATGACCAGGTTCTGATGGTCCTGATGCCTCCCACAAACTTCCCAGAGTTCACCCTTCCAGAGGACTGCTGGACATTTCAACGTCAGCACTTCACGAGCTCTCGGTTTGTACTGTCCACGTTTCCAGTGAGCAAATGTTAACACTGCCTTTCAGCACTGCCTCCAGAATCTGCTGCATGTGATGACGAATGTTCACACTTTTCCACTAGTAGGCACACTGGCCATCAGGGAGAAGGGAAAACACAATCCACAAAATAGAGTAGAGTAGCCCCAAAGTATCCACACAAACCTAAAAACTTCTAGAGAGTCTTCCTTGATTTTAAACATGCAAGTGAATTTTTAATTCTAGTGTTTCATGTATCCAAGTCAATATTAATGCTATTTTTTTATACCCAATACCTTCCTGTTTAACTGGTGCTCTGTTGGAACCCTCGCATCATGACCAATGAGTCGTGTGCTAGGACTCCAGTGGTATGGCTCCCGGGGTTATACGGCAACAGTCTGTGCTTTGGTCAGGATTCGACTTGTGAAAGCCAGCTCAGGCCAAGATAAGCCAACTCCTGTGAGTAAAGAGAGTGATCAATATGAGGGATTTCACTTGGATATAATATCACTAATGCCGCCTAAGTTTATGCTCCAACCGTTGTAAATTCTTTCATATATCTTACCCTGTTTGTCCAGATACCTACCAGCCTTGTAAAGGATCAAGCAGCAGGAATTATTTCTGTTGTCTCTGCTTCATCTGGAATGCTGAAATGCCTCTTATTTTCCTTGGGCTCTAAATTGAAGGAGGGGTTTCCGTATTATAGCTCCCAGTTCTGACTCCATGCCATTTGCTGTTGTAACAATTATAAGGTCTCCTCACGTGAATCTCTTAACACCTGGCATAAAGCACATTACATACCCATATCCGTACCTGCCAACAATCTGCAGATCATGCTCACATGGCCAGTGCACACAAAGGAATCCTGCTCACGGAAGTATCCGCTGCTGCTGCGCCTCAGCCTTATTCCTGGCCTCCTTTACCATGATGAGCACCCCCGATTGCCACCAGGAGCAGCTTCTTCCAAGGACCACATCCTGGTAACCAACCATACGATTCTTTCTGTGAGTCCTTAAATCTCGTAGCCCCATGGTCTTGCCCACAACTTCCCATCTTTCTTCCTCCATGATGACGGCATTTCCACCAGATATCATAGTAATCACCAGATTCTACCATTTCCGCTTGGCCTCTCAGTGACTTCTGACCTCACACCCTTCCTTTCTCTACCTGAAACTGATGATCCATTATCTTCTGAACTTATGCTTGGAACTTCCTTTCTAGTCTGCTATTTTTTCCCCTTCTTCTTTTTCCCTGCTCCAGTGGGATACCTACCCCATAGCTCAAACCAGAAATTCGGAAGCCATTCTTAGTCTCCAAGCAGTCCTTGAATCTTGCATAGCACATCTTCAAGCGGTCTCTTGAGTCTCTTCTCTCTCCATGTTGCAGAGCTACTGCCCGTACAGGGGTTTAGAGTCCTCGTTTGTTTCGCAGTCTGTCCCCCCATCTTACAGCGTCTCTCCCCATGTTATGCTAATGACGAACGCATCATGCCTCCCTCATCCTCCTCGCCACAAACACCCAACCAGGCAGGATTTGACAAAAATCTTTCTTGTTTTGTAATTTGTTTCAAAAAGGAATTGGAAATGACGCTTGCAGAGACATAGACAGACGTAGAGACTGTCATACAAAGTTAAGCCAGAAAGAGAAAAACAAATATTGCATATTAACACACATTTGCAGAATCTAAAAAAAGTGGTACAGCTGAATCTTTATGAAGGGCAGGAGTAGAGACACAGAGTGGACACAGGGGAGGGTGGGATGAATTGAAAGAGCAAGGCTGACATGCACAGCACCATGTGTAAGATAAACATCTGATGGGAAGCTGCTGGAGAGCACAAGGAGCTCAGCTCAGGCTTCTGAGACGTCCTAGCAGGGTAGGGTGGGGGTGGAGTGGGAGGGAGCCTCAAGATGGAGGGGAAATAGTATACATATAGCTGATTCACTTTGTTATACAGAAGAAATCAACACAACATTATAAAGCAATTATACCCCAATTTCAAAAAAACAGAGAAAAAATATACAATCGGACTGTAAAAACAAGAAAAGAGAAAAAAGATATGGATAAAAAGATTAAATCAGAGATAAAGATACATGTCATAAAAACACATAGAATTGCTTGTTAGGACCCCAAATTTGGATGTGCACTTCCAACACAAATAAAGAAATCTAATCAGTTACAAGCTTCATCATGTCTGTAAGGTAAAACCTAATTAGTTGCTGGTGTGAGCCTGGAGAGAATCATCTCTCAGGGTCGCCTGGCCCAGTGCTCAGGCTTCCAGACTCAAAACTCCTGCTTACCCTTCAATGCTGAGGCTCAGCCTTTCCTTGTCATGAGGGGTCTTCCCTTGATTCTCCCTCCACCCGCTAAAGTCAGCCATTCACTCTTCCTCTCTACTTCAGTATCTTGGACTCATCCCTCTGTTTGTACTAGTGATCCTGCTGAGTGTGCTAAGCTCCATCTTATCCAGTGGGCTCACTGAGGGAACAGACTCTGTCAAGCTCATCTTGGCATCCCCATCAATACTGGGGAGTTGTAAGTAAAGGGTAAAAGATTTATGCCTTTTAGTATTCTTTGGAAATCCAAATAGGACTAAGGCAAAGATTGACTTTTGTAAGCTAATTCTAATCATGTACAACTTTGGCATTTCCCAGCCAATCTGTTCGTTTCAACTAAATTCAGCTTTCTTTCATGCCAAACATGTGCATCAACAAGAAGCTTACTTAGTGAGTTTGTGGGCAAAGGGAAGAAAATAGATAAAAGGCCAGTCACCCCTCTTCCTGATACCCTACGTCTGGCCCCATGTGGATGACCCTCAAGGTCTCCAGAGGCCACCTGGGACCTAACCCAACGATACTCCCTTCCTTCCCATGTCCAAAGGGGTGAGACAAGCAAGGCCAGTCTCAGAATGGTTGTGGAACTGACTAATCACAGCTATTTCTTCTGTGAGCTGAGCTCACATCTACTTCTGTTCTTTCCCCACTTCTGTGTCTCAGAGCTAAACGAGCCTTCTGTTGGTCCTTCCAGGCTTCCCTGGTGGCCCAGACGGTAGAGAATCCCCTGCAGTGCAGGAGGCCTGAGTTTGATTCCTGTGTTGGGAAATCCCCCGAAGAAGGGAACAGGCTACCCGCTCCAGTATTCTTGCCTGGAGAATCCCGTGGATACAATCTGGCGGGATACAGTCCATGGGATCGCAAAGAGTTGGACACAACTGAGTGACTTTCACATACTGGTCCTTCCACCTAAGAGTGTAGTAGCAGAAAAGGGCCTGTCTCTCACTGGCTTATTCCTGCCCAACTTCTCAGTGAGAGTGGAGGAACAGTAGCAGATACTGGCTCACGGATGGCTCCCGCCTCCCCTTTTCCTGTACACAGTAAACTTCTCAGCCCGTCTTTGCAGTAGGCAGGTCCAGGTAATTAGTTCTAACCAGTAACTTGATGGTAATCCAATTGTTCACCAACTCTTTCCCTTCTCCTGTAGCAGGGAACTAGTAGGTGAAGAACTGTAGGGAAGATGTAGACATACATTCAGATACAGTCAGAAATATTCTTCATGACAAATAATATATAATGATTCCATTACATATATATTTTGGTTACAAATAACATATAATGATTAATAGGTTGTGAGATCATAAAGAAAGACACTGAAACCACGTGTTCAGGGTCTTTCTGGAAAGTATGCTTTTTTACAACTCATTCATTAGGAAAGATGTGTGATTCTAGGGTGAAAATGGAAAATTCTTTTTTCAGGGGAAAGCTCAACAATTTTTAACACAAGGACCAATAGGGAAACAAACCCGGAAAGCTAGCTGGAAGGCCTGAACAATAGTTTCTGATATGATGAGATGGGGTAGATGACCAGCCCTCACTTTTATGCGATCATGAATGGTTTGGGTACAGAGGCAGATTTTTGTCAAAGGGAATGGTCGGATGGGAACCTGAACCTCAGGTAAAGAAATGTTGTGCATAAAAAGGGCTGCTAAGCCTTCACATTTAATAAATTCTCAACATGTGGCAGCTTCTATGCAAAATACGAAAAGTGCTGAAACAAGCTAGATGCCAGGATTTGTATTTAATTGCCTCTCTCACTTCCTATAGCTTACTTCAAACAGAAGTATATACTCTTTTTACATTGCCTGCCTCGCATGGTTATTTGCCAGTGAGACTGTACTCGGTATAACCTTGAAAAAAAAGAAAGGAAGGAAGGAAGAAGGAAAGAAGAAACCCCTTTCCCGATGATTAAAGTAGCTCCCTACAGTTGAGCTCAGCTCTCAAGTCCTTATGGTTTTGATTACCTAAGACCCTCACACTAACGTGTGGATTTCACAATCAGAAGCTCACACTGTTGCCTAATGGTTATGTTGTGGAGTCACAATGGGAATGTCATACATGGCCAATTCAAATTTTGTCTGAAACAACAGTTTTGAGGGGCTGGAATATCTCTACATTTTAGAACTTTAGGCTTAAGCTATCTTCCTGAGTTCAGGAAAGAGTAGCTAAATTCAAGAATCTGGAGTCAAGATGTTTAACTGCTCACAACAATTGCTAAAATAGTAGCTGATATCAGCACAGCCATTTTGCACTAGAAGCTTTGGTCTGAAGCACCAAAGGCAAGGCCTCCACACACAGGCCCCTGTAAGTCAGTCAAACTAGACTAAGCACCAAGGGGAAAGAGAAGATGAAACTGCCACTCGGAGTGGGTGAATAAGCTGCCTCAGATCACACTGGTGCAGCTGGAATTTGAACCCAGGTCAGACCGATTTCAAAACCCAGGCATCTTTTACAGGGCGGGCAGTTTATTGGGAACAAGAACGAGATGACAGAAAAAGGGAGACCTGAGCTCCCCTCCTCTCACGCTGTGTGAGATGAGGTGCCAAAATCACAACTAACTGCTGAACAACAGTCGACAAAGACTGGAACCTACTAACAAACTGGAACCTACTTCCAAAGACAAATGAGCAGCCACAGTGAGATGGTAGGAAGGGCACATTCGCAATACAATCAAATTTCAATTCAGATTTTAGTATTTCAAAGATATCATCTCTCTCTCGATTGATCTATAAATGTAGGACAATCCCAGTCAAAATCCTAGCAGGTTTCTTCTTCTTTTTCCTGTAGTTCTTCAACATATGATTCCAAATTTAAACACAGAAATGCAAAAATAAACAAACAAAACCCCAAATAGCCAAGACAATCTTAAAGAAAGAAAACAGAGCTAAAGGACTTATACAAATTTTTATCAAGAGTTATTTATTTATTTATTTCGGGGCTTCCCTTGTAGTTCAGTTGGTAAAGAATCTGCCTGCAAGGCAGGAGACCTGGGTTTGATTCTTGGGTTGGGAAGATCCCCTGGAGGAGGGCATGACAACCCACTCCAGTATTCTTGCCTGGAGAATCCCATGAACAGAGGAGCCTGGCAGGCTATAGTCAATGGGGTCGTACGAGTCAGACATGACTTAATGACTAAACCACCGAACCATTCATTTTCTAAGGATTATTTTAAATTGCATTAAATCTATATATTGTTTGACATTATAACAATATTAATTCTTCCAAGCCAGAAACACAAGATACCATTCCATTTTCTTTTTATCATCCTCAGTTTTCTTCATCAGTGTTTTATAGTTTTCGGAGTATAGATCTTTCACCTCCTTGGTTTAAGTTTGTTAACTTTTAAGTTNTGTTCCGGGAAGGTGATTGTCTCGAACAGCTCAAGGAAATAACTTTTTTGAAAAATAGCTGTACAATATGATTGTAGGCTAGTAAATCGTCTCGGGCCAATAACTAAGACCTATCACTGAAAAGGTTAAGATCTAACCACCAATCAAAAAGCTGCACTCCAGCTGCACCTGTTTGTGGTTTTTGTGCTTATAAACTGCTCTATAACAGCTCTTCGGGGATCGTCTCCTTGGGTGGAGATTGAACCCCGGCGCGTCGGCCTAATAAATCCTCTTACTATTTGCATCGAATCTGCGTCTCAGTGATCTTTGCAACGGCGAAGCCTGGGCGGAGACCGCAGGGTCTAACATTCCTTCCACATTTAGATCGCAAACAATCTTTTATAAAAGTAGACCTCGAGCACTTCTGGAACTCTACAGTAACTATATACAGTAACCTCAACCATCTCCTTTGTTTTTGGCCACACTGTGCACCATGCAGGATCTTTGTTCCCCAACCAGGGATTGAATCTGTGCCCCCTGCATTGGAAGCACAGAGTTCTAACCACTGGACCACAGGGAATTCTCCAATCCTCCATTTTTGAAAATATGGCTTCTTTAGAGATTCAAGATAACAGATTTATTATAAATATATTTGTATACACATTTCTGTCTATTGAATTATCTAAAAATTAATATTTAAAAATAAATTTCTACTTCACACCTGTTAGCATGATTATCATCAAAAAGACCACAAATAACAAATGCTGGTGTTGATGTGGAGAAAAGGGAACCTTTATATACTGTTGGTGGGAATGTAAACTGGTGACCCACTATGAAGAACAGTATGGACATTCCTCAAACAATTAAAAATAGAATTACCATATGGTCCAGCAATTCCACTCCTGGGTGTTTGTGCATATATATATATATATATATATATCTCCAGAGAAAAAAGAAACATGAATTGGAAAAAAGATACATATTCGCCAGGGTCCAAAGCAGCATTATTTACAATAGTCAAGATATGGAAGCAACCTAAGTGTTCATCAATGGATGAATGAATAAAGACGTGGCATATATACAGTAGAATACTACTCAGCCACAGAAAGAAATTTTGTGATTTGCAATAACATGGGTGACCTGGAGGGTATTATGCCAAGTCGGATAGACAACGATAAATACAGTATGTTATCACTTATATGTGGAATTTGAAAAATAAAACAAATGATGAATATAACAAAGTAGAAATTGATTCACAGATACAGAGAACAAACTGGTGGTTATCAGTGAGGAGAGGAAAGCAGAGACAGGTAAGTTAGGGAGGTTAAAAGATATAAACTATTATGTATAAAATAAATAAGCTATAGGGAAATATTGTACAGCCTAAGGAAAATAGCCAATATTTTATAATAACTTTAAATGAAGTATAATCTATAAAAATATTCAGTCAGTATGTTGTACACTTGAAACTAATATTCAATTTTAAAAGGGGAAAATGAATATAATGGATAATCAAATAGTGTTTCGGTCAAGCATGTTACCCATGGGAGGTAGTAACCAAAAAGAGCATGAAGGTGGCTTTTGGACTATTCTTGCTTTTCTCTTCCTGATCTGTGTAATGGTTGTCTGTATTCACTTTTTGAATATTCATTAAACTATCCACCTAGGAACTGTACAATTTTCTATAGGCAGGTTACATTTCACTAAAATTTTAATGTATAACATCAGCTTGGAAGGCAGAAGCCCCTCTGTTATTCACAATCATGGAATACCAAGGGGAATATAAGTGGATCCTGCAGGGCTAAGAAAAGATATAAAATGAATGAACAGAAAAAAAGAGTGAATGTGAGTATGGTGGGGAAGAAAGTGCCAGAACTGGGAAAACTAACTCAAATTTCTTAATAAGCCTCCACTTTCAGTATAACATAAGCAATCGAAGAGAGTGTCTTTATAGTTATAAGTATTACTATATTCAACTCAACAACTGTCTGGATAACCTTCTGCCCAACATTCTGTGAAGTTTTATTATTGAAATGAATGAAAAGAAAAGGATCTCTGGAAATTCCCAGGTGGAAGAAGAACTATATTTGAACTATAAAACTCAGGAGTAGCAGATGCTAAAAACAGCCAGGTAGATGACTCTTTGCAAAATATTGAGACAAGCATTTGCATTTGACGAAACATGTTTATAGGAACTTCCATCATGACTTCTGTTCCAGTCAATAGAGTGATTTTCCCAAAGTATTTTAATCACCAGATACCTCACTGGTAGGAATATACTCTATGAACACAATTGCATTTATCAAAATTTTGTGGAAAGATGCTATGGGCAAATTTTTTAAGAATAGATCTTCTTTTCTCGAATTAGGCCTTTGCTTCTCAAAAACCAGTCCAGCATGTATAGACATTTTGACAGACTAATGATAGATACATTTTGACGGCAGTGCAAGAACTAGCTTCCAGATAAAAGAACAAGGCCAAGTGATAAGACCTTCAAGTAATGCAAACATGTCACAGAGCTCCTTATTATGCCATCTGGCCATCAAGAAAAAATGGAGAAAACACACCAGTTACATCTCAAATAAGCCCCATGCTGACCAAACGGCCTTTAAACATTTCGCTGAAGAATAAATTATTTAAGCCTTTGGAGTTTGCTGTCCATTACAATGATTACTAAATATGTATGGTATCTTGGATTTTAACTTCAAAGCAGTCATTTTGATTCTGCTTATAACTTAGGAAAGTGTGTATTAGAAAAACCTGGAGGATTGGGCAAAAAAGACAGACCTTTCTGCTCTTTGCTGCATGAACTGATTAGCCAATCTTCTGTCTGTAACATTTATGTCCTCAGTGAGGGGGACGGCTCCTGGCGGCAAGAGGAGCAGCTTCCCCACGGCACACAAGAGAAGGAAGGCATAGCTCTGCTTTACAGAGGATAAACTGGTGAAAAAGAACTCATGGTTACTCTGTGTCAGACACTTAATTCTCACAGCAACCCTCTGAGGACAGCATTATTTTCCTACCTGACAACTGTAAGGAAGATGCTTGAAAGCGAACAATATGCAAGTCTGCACAATCACTGAACACCAGACCTTGGAGGAACTTGGCTCCATGACTTGCCCTGCGCTCAGGCCATCTTCCTGTCTCTGTGTTAGACTTCTAGGGACTTCCCTGGTGGTCCAGGGATTAAGACTCCCTACTTGCAATGCAGGGCGCTTGGGTTCAATCACTGATCAGGGAACTAAGATCCTGCACGCCATGGGTGAGGCCAAAAGATTAAAAATCACTAATTAACAGACTTCTAAACTCACCAGCTGAATACAGACAGCTCAGTATCTTCAGAATTATACTTGCAATATTGCCACTTAAGGCAAGTAACTCGGGCCATTCTGCGAAGGTAGATCTACTACCATGTGGTGGGGTCATTCCTGAACTCCGAGTCAGCTCACCAAGCTCCTAGACCTGTTTATCTCGGGATGGCCTTGAGGAGCCACTAATCTCAGAAATCTCAGTGTCTCCCATTTGTAAAATAAGATGACCGGATCCCAAGCATGGTTGTAGACGTTGTTTCATGAGTTACGTGGAGCTGACTCAGAGGTCACCGTGGAGTAGGAGCCTGTGGTTGACTGAACGTTGTAGCCGGAATGTTTCACTCTTCTGGAAGAGAACCCTATACATAAACCTTGGGTCGCATAGTCAGTGGGGTATTCTCTGCATTGTTGAGTCCGGACTTGAATATGTGTGAAGTGTTTGGGCCATGAGATGTTAGCAGACGTAAGGTGCTAAGAGGCTTGCAGAGCTCCCTGGGGACAGAGTCTGCTCTCCTACACTTCACAACCCACCATAAGTACAGTTTCTCCCTGGAGGTTCATGTCCCTTTAAATCCGGTCCACAGGAGACACACGGAAGGGCAGAGCTGAGCCTGACCCTATTTTGGAGCGTGCACTCCCCCACCCTCCCCCACCCCCAAACCCGAAGACAGTCGAAAGGAGAGTCTTCCAGGCCACAAATGCGGAACCTCACGAGGGCAGATGCTTGTTGATGTAAGCTCCTGAGATTATGGAGTTTATGAAGCAAGCCAACACTGAGAATGAGCACTTAGGAAAAAAATATTGCTGGAGGAGCTCCAGAACCCTCTCTATTGCATTGATTCTTTTTATATACAGGGCAACTGCATGACATTTATTTGAAGAACAGGTTCTCCAGCTAAAATTCTAGAAAACATTGAAGTGGGTGATAATTTATACTCCTTTGAGAAATAAGATTTTATGATCCAAAGGCTAATTTTTAAAATAAAAATAACAACATAGCTATTAGAAAATGCAGTACATGAGACCCATGGCTCTTAACTCCATAAATGAGTTCATCAGGAAACGAACATGATGCAAAATATTCCCACACCATCAGCACTGACTGCCCTGCTGCAAAGCTACATTTCAGCATCTACCAAGACACAGCACTTTCGTGTGTTTTAGGGAACAACATTTTGGCATAGAAGATAATAGCCTGGAAACTGATGGCAATTGAAATGCTGAATTTCCTTTTTGGAAAGCCAGCATTATGTTTTTAGTTATTTCCTCACCTCAGTCAGGAGAGGGTTACTGGATTGCTGTTGTTGTTCACTTTGTGCCTCAGGAATTGACGCTAAATGACTTGGAGGCATTCAGAATCAGGGCCCGAGGCTTCCTGTGTTGGCAAAGGCTCAACAATTCCTTCAGTGCAGATGGTGTTTCATGGGCAGACATAAAGAACCAGGAATTAGATGTGGGTCCCAGTTTCCACACCAACCGCTGCCCTATAACTGCTGTTGACCCCGGTCATCACTGGCTCTCCCCTCACCCGTGTCCTCACTTGGACATGAGGCCAGAATACATACCCTTAACGTGCCTATTAGCTCCAACTCCTCTAAGGGTTTGTGACAAAGACATTAGAAATCATGTTAGAGAGACCATCCTATCAGTCAAAGACCAATATGAAAAGTCAGGGGAAGAACAAACTCCCAAATAGTGAGGGTCACAGAGAATGGTTCCACAGAGAACGGTGGCTCAGCTGGTAAAGAATCTGCCCGCAATGCAGGAGACCTGGGTTCGATCCCTGGGTTGGGAAGATCCCCTGGAGAAGGGAAAGACTATCCACTCTAGTATTCTGGCCTGGAGAATCCCATGGGCTGTATAGTCCATGGGGTTGCAAAGAGTCGGGCACGACTGAGTGACTTTCACTCACTCACAGAGAAAGGTAATGCCTGACCTGCCTAAAACTTACACCATTACATCTCCATGTCCTCCAGGGCTGGGGCATTTCTTCTGGAAAGTTCACGTAAACCGAGGCCATGCTCTCAAGGTTGGCAACCCCAGGCAGACTCACTCCCCAGGCACGCCTGGCCATCGTGCACTCACGAGGCATTCTGTGTTCCATGACAGAGGGCAGGAACCGAAGGCTCACGTACCCACTGTATCTGGCTTCCATGGCATTTAAACATATAGGTTTACTGCTAATGTTTAGAAATGACCTTTCCCTCAAAAAGTCAGATTTCTGGTTTCTAAGAAAGCCTGAAAGATGAGACAACTGCTGGGTCTTTATTCCAAAGCAGCACCGACTGGCCAGAGGTGAGAAAGAGCTGCCCGCTCTGCGCCGGGGCCTGTGTCCCTGGTTGTCAACGGCTTTGCTGTCTGCCTTCCACTCATTCTCAGCACCTTCCTGGGCCCCATCTGTGAGTTCAGACAGAGGCCCAAAGGAAGACAAAGGGGTTTCACTGGCAGCCTTTCAAAGATCATGCCTGGATATAAAATCAGTGATTCATGATTTGTTCTGGGAGTAAGCATCTTAGATCTCCAAAGGAGCCTACCTAAATCGTATAAGAAATATTCCAGAATACTGAGTTGTCTAGTTAAAAACCACTATAATAAAGGCGCATCTCTCAGATCTCAAAAGAGTTTACTAAATGGACTCATTTTGCTTTTGCCTGCAATTCTGTTGTTATTAGTATGGAGAGCTCAGCTTTCCCCAAAGGCCAGTGCTGTTGTTCACTTCAGTTCAGTCCCTCAGTCGTGTCTGACTCTTTGTAACCCCATGGACTGCAGCACAGGCTCCCTGTCCATCACCGACTCTCAGAGCTTACTCAAACCCATGTCCATCGAGCCAGTGATGCCATCCAACCATCTCATCCTCTGCCATCCCCTTCTCCTCCTGCCTTCAGTCTTCCCCAGCATCAGGGTCTTTTCAAATGAATCAGTTCTTCGCATCAGGTGGCCAAAATATTGGAGTTTCAGCTTCAACATCAGTCTTCAATGAATATTCAGGACTGATTTCCTTTAGGACGGACTGGTTGGATCTCCCTGCAGTCCACGGGACTCTAAAGAGTCTGCTTCAACACCACAGTTCAAAAGCACCAATTCTTCAGTGCCCAGCTTTATTTCTCCATCCATACAAAACTACTGGAAAAACAATAGCTCTGACTATGGCCCTTTGTTGGCAAAGTGATGTCTCTGCTTTTTAATATGCTGTCTAGGTCTGGCATAGCTTTTCTGCCAAGGAACTAGTATCTTTGGCTGCAGTCACCATCTGCAGTGATTTTGGAGCACAAGAAAATAAAGTCTGTCACTGTTCCCATTGTTTCCCCATCTATTTACCAAGAAGTGAAATTGTTGTTATTTGGTTGCTAAGTTGTGTCCTACATTTGTAACCCCACGAACTGCAGCACTCCAGGCTTCCCTGTCCTTTGCTATCTCCCAAAGTTTGCTCAAACTCATGTCCATTGAGTCCATTGATGCCATCCAACCATCTCATCCTCATCCACCTTCTCCTGTCCTCAGTCTTTCCCAGCATCAGAGTCTTTTCCAATGAGTCAGCTCTTGGTTTTTTGAATGTTGAGTTTTAAGCCAACTTTTTCACTCTCCTCTTTCACCCTCATCAAGAGTCTCTTTAGTTCCTCTTCACTTTCTGCCATTAGGGTGATATCTGCATATCTGAGGTTATTGATATTTCTCCTGGCAATCTTGATTCCAGCTTGTGCTTCCTCCAGCCCAGCATGTTGCAGATATACTCTTCATAGAAGTTAAATAAGCAGGGTGACAATATACAGCCTTGACATAATCCTTTCCCAATTTGGAACTGGTCCATTTTTCCATGTCCAGTTCTAACTGCTGTTTCTTGACCTGCATACAGGTTTCTCAGGAGGCAGGTCAAGTGGTCTGGTACTCCCATCTCTTTCAGAATTTTCCACAGTTTGTTGTGATCCACACAGTCAAAGACTTTAGCACAGTCAATGAAGCAGAAGTAGATGAGTTTTTGGAATCCCCGTACTTTTTTCTATGATCCAACGAATGTTGGCAATTTGATCTCAGCTTCCTGGCCACTGTAATATAATACAAATAATGAAAATTTTCTGAGACTGTGAAAGTAGTGATCAGAAATAAGTTTCACTTTCCTATTTGGCTCTGTTCTTGGTTTTGTCGCTAGGAACTTTGGAAAATATGACTTCCGGCAAGGAGAAATTTTTGCTGTTTCAGACTCAATCTGTGGGGCTTAAGACACAGACTGTTGAGTTCCATCTTTAGAGCTTCTGACTCAGGCGGCCTGGAGTGGGAACTGGGATTTGGATTCCTAAGAAACTCCAGGGTAATGTGAGGCTGTGGTCCCAGATGACGGAGACGCAGTGTCACGGGATGACCTAGGGCAAGTACTGCGTACCTGGCTCCAGATTCCTCATTTGGAAAACATGGGGGAGTTTAATACCCTCTGAATGTTTTTTTCCCATCAAAGAACAATGAAGAAATAGCCTAAAATCCATTTTATTTTCTTGCATCATAACCCAGTGCAACTGTGGTTTCTTTCCTTGTGGACATTTGATGAGTTTAATATTAACCTGAGGTTTGAATGGCAAAAGGCTCTTTACTAGGAAAATACAATGCTGTTTTCTCAGCATTTCTAGAAAATGTCCTTCTTGAGAAAATGCATCCTCACTGTCTTTCACTCTGTGCTTTTTAGAAAGTAGAGGAGCCTGGGAAAGTTCTACAGCTACACACATTTTAAAAGATTGAAAAAATTTATTTCTAGTAACAGTACTTTTCTTTATCTTTGGTTTTAATGTATAAGTCCAAAAATAAACTTAATTATATAGTTTTAAAAAGTGAGGTATTCGCTTCTTCCTAACTAATAGACATCATGGTGATTTTAGCACAGGGATTCCACATTCTAAAAGATGGCTCTGGCTGAGCTTTAGTGATTGACAGTTTACTGTAGTCTTTCCTGTGTTAACTAACTAATGAGGTCAGAGACCATTATTGAGATGTCAATACAATTTGATCTTGTCAAAATAAATTATATTTGACTCGTTTTCTACCTTCAGAATCACCATTCAGAGACTGATTAGTAATTTAGTAGAGGTTTACCTTCCTCAGAAATAATTTCCTGATAACCATAAATATAATCTAGCCTCTGGGCCTCTAGAGCTCCAAGAGGAGCTACTCCAAGTTCAAGGTCAGGAGGGGCAGCTGTGAGGAGATACTCTACGTTCAAGGTTAGAGAAACCCAAGTAAGACAGTAGGTGTTGCAAGAGGGCATCAGAGGGCAGACACACTGAAACCATAATCACAGAAAACTAGCCAATCTGATCACACAGACCACAGCCTTGTCTAACAATGAAATTAAGCCATGCTGTGTGCGGCCACCCAAGATGGGCGGGTCATGGTGGAGAGGTCTGACAGAGCGTGGTTCACTGGAGAAGGGAATGGCAAACCACTTCAGTATTCTTGCCTTGAGAACCCCATGAACAGATGAAAAGGCAAAATGACAGGATAGTGAAAGAGGAACTCCCCGGGTCAGTAGGTGCCCAATATGCTCCTGGAGATCAGTGGAGAAATAACTCCAGAAAGACTGAAGGGATGGAGCTAAAGCAAACACAATACCCAGCTGTGGATGTGACTGGTGATAGAAGCAAGGTCTGATGCTGTAAAGAGCAATATTGCATAGGAACCTGGAATGTCAGGTCCATGAATCAAAGTAAATTGGAAGTGGTCAAACAGGAGATGGCAAGAGTGAACATCGACATTCTAGGGATCAGTGAACTAAAATGGACTGGAATGGGTGAATTTAACTCAGATGACCATTATATCTACTACTGTGGGCAGGAATCCCTTAGAAGAAATGGAGTAGCCATCATGGTCAACAAAAGAGTTCGAAATGCAGTACTTGGATGCAATCTCAAAAACGACAGAATGATCTCTGTTCTAAGGCAAACCGTTCCAAGCCTATGCCCCAATCAGTAATGCTGAAGAAGCTGAACGGTTCTATGAAAACCTACAAGACCTTTTAGAACTAACACCCGAAAAAGATGTCCTTTTCATTATAGGGGACTGGAATGCAAAAGTAGGAAGTCAAGAAACACCTGGAGTAACAGGCAAATTTGGCCTTGGAGTACAGAATGATGCAGGGCAAAGGCTAATAAAGTTTTGCCAAGAGAACGCACTGGTCATGGCAAACACCATCTTCCAACAACACAAAAGAAGACTCTACACATGGACATCACCAGATGGTCAACACCGAAATCAGATTGATTATATTCTTTGCAGCCAAAGATGGAGAAGCTCTATATAGTCAACAAAAACAAGACTGGGAGCTGACTGTGGCTCAGATCATGAACTCCTTATTGCCAAATTCAGACTTAAAATGAAGAAAGTAGGGAAAACCAGTGGGCCATTCAGGTATGACCTAAATCAAATCCCTTATGATTATCCAGTGGACGTGAGAAATAGATTTAAGGGACTAGATCTGATAGACAGAGTGCCTGATGAACTATGGAATGAGGTTCGTGACATTGTACAGGAGACAAGGATCAAGACCATCCCTAAGAAAAAGAAATGCAAAAAAGCAAAATGGCCGTCTGGAGAGGCCTTACAAATAGCTGTGAAAAGTAGAGAAGTGAAAAGCAAAGGAGGAAAGGAAAGATATAAGCTTTTGAATGCAGAGTTCCAAAGAATAGCAAGGAGAGCTAAGAAAGCCTTCCTCAGTGATCAATGCAAAGAAATAGAGGAAAACAACAGAGTGGGAAAGACTAGAGATCTCTTTAAGAAAATTAGAGATACCAAGGAAATATTTCATGCAAAGATTGGGACAATAAAGGACAAAAATGGTCTGGACCTAACAGAAGCAGAAGATATTAAGAAGAGGTGGCAAGAATACACAGAAGAACTGTACAAAAAAAATCTTCACAACCCAGACAATCACAATGGTGTGATCACTCACCTAGAGCCAGACATCCTGGAATGTGAAGTCAGGTGGGCCTTAGAAAGCATCACTACGAACAAAGCTAGTGGAGGTGATGGAATTCCAGTTGAGCTCTTTCAAATCCTGAAAGATGATGCTGTGAAAGTGCTGCACTCAATATGCCAGCAAATTTGGAAAACTCAGCGGTGGTCACAGGACTGGAAAAGGTCCGTTTTCATTCCAATCCCAAAGAAAGGCAATGCCAAAGAATGCTCAAAATACCACACAATTGCACTCATCTCACATGCTGGTAAAGTAATGCTCAAGATTCTCCAAGCCAGGCTTCAGCAATATATGAACTATGAACTTCCAGATGTTCAAGCTGGTTTTAGAAAAGGCAGAGGAACCAGAGATCAAATTGCTAACATCCACTGGGTCATGGAAAAAGCAAGAGAGTTCCAGAAAAACATCTATTTCTGCTTTATTGACTATGCCAAAGCCTTTGACTGTGTGGATCACAATAAACTGTAGAAAATTCTGAGAGAGATGGGAATACCAGACTACCTGACCTGCCTCTTGAGAAACCTATATGCAGGTCAGGAAGCAACAGTTAGAACTGGACATAGAACAACAGACTGGTTCCAAATAGGAAAAGCAGGATGTCAAGGCTGTATATTGTCACCCTGCTTATTTAACTTATATGCAGAGTACATCATGAGAAACGCTGGGCTGGAAGAAGCACTAGCTGGAATCAAGAATGCCAGGAGAAATATCAATCACCTGAGATATGCAGATGACACCACCCTTATGGCAGAAAGTGAAGAGGAACTAAAAAGCCTCTTGATGAAAGTGAAAGAGGAGAGTGAAAAAGTTGGCCTAAAGTTCAACATTTAGAAAACAAAGATCATGGCATCTGGTCCCATCACTTCATGGGAACTAGATGGGGAATCAGTGGAAACAGTGTCAGACTTTATTTTGGGGGGGTCCAAAATCATTGCAGATGGTGATTGCAGCCATGAAATTAAAAAACACTTACTCCTTGGAAGAAAAGTTATGACCAACCTAGATAGCATATTAAAAAGCAGAGACATTACTTTGACAACAAAGGTCTGCCTAGTCAAGGCTATGGTTTTTCCAGTGGTCATGTATGGCTGTGAGAGTTGGACTGTGAAGAAAGCTGAGTGCTGAAGAATTGATGCTTTTGAACTGTGGTGTTGGAGAAGACTCTTGAGAGTCCCTTGGACTGCAAGGAGATCCAACCAGTCCATCTAAAGGAAATCAGTCCTGGGTGTTCGTTGGAAGGACTCATGCTGAAGCTGAAGCTCCCGTACTTTGGCCACCTCATGCAAAGAGTTGACTCATTGGAAAAGACTCTGATGCTAGGAGGGATTGGGGGCAGGAGGAGAAGGGGACGACCCAGGATGAGATGGCTGGATGGCATCACTGACTCGATGGACATGAGTTTGAGTGAACTCAGGGAGTTGGTGATGGACGGGGAGTCCTGGTGTGCTGCGATTCATGGGGTCACAAAGAGTCGGAGACGACTGAGCGACTGAACTGAATTAGGCCTCGAAACCCAAATGTGGTATTGGTATAAACAGTAATACTGCTGTGGGATTTGCTCTCTGAAGAGACTTTTTATTTCTTCCTTTCCCTTTCCCTTGTGGAAAAAGAAAGCACATGTGTATACACGTGTGTGTGTAATCATGTGTGGGCTTCCCTGGTGGCTCCGTGGTCATGAACCCGCCTGCCAAGGCAGGAGATGCAGGTTTCATCCGTGGGTCAGGAAGACCCCCTAGAGGAGGAAATGGCACCCCACTCCAATATTCTTGCCTGGAGAATCCCATGGACAGAGGAGCCTGGTGGGAGTAACAAGAGTCCATGGAGTAACAAGAGTCGGACACAACTTAGCAACTAAACAACAAAAATACAAGCGAGTGCACTTGCACTGTACATATATTACTATATCCCAAATGGCCAAATAATTGTACGTACATACATATTTATTAGGATACAACATACATTTATGCACTAATCTTAGGTAACAGCTGGAAGATATTTCCCCATATAAATACTTTATTGTTGCCCAGGGTTTACTTGCTCAGCTGTGTTCGACTCTTTTGGGACCCCATGGACTGTATCCCACCAGGCTCTTCTGTCCATGAGATTTCCCAGGCAAGAATGCTGGAGTGGGTTGCCATGTCCTTCTCCAGGGGATCTTCCTGACCAGGGATCAAACATGCATCTCCTGCTTTGGCAGGCAGGTCCTTTACCACTGAGCCACCAGAGAAGCCCAAACACTCACGTACCCACCACCAGATCAATGCACAGAACTTTTGTGCAACCGCATGTCCAAGCCAGTACCCTAAGTGTATCCACCTCATGCCAGTCCCCAGCCCAGGTAACCCAGTAATCTAACTTCTCTATCACACAGTTTTGCCTGCTCTGTAAATTCACAGAAATGGTCTCCGCCAGTGTGAATTACTGGCTTCTCTCGCTCAGCCTAAGGTCTGTGGGGCTGAGCGGTGTTGCTGCGTGCATCAGAGGTTCGTTCCTTTCCGTAAGCACGTTGTGCGGCTACATCACGAGTTCTCTGCCCATTCTTTCTCTGGCGGGCACTGGGGTTGTTTCCGGTTCCCAGTTGCTGGGACGGTCCCTGTGCTCACCATCTGAGCTCCTTTCAGGTTCTCTGTCACCCACCCTTGAGGACTCTGGTAAAATGTCATGTTCGGAGGTCCTTCTGTAGCTTCCAGTTTTTAACTGTAGTTTCCAGCTTCCGGTTTGCACGGGGCTCTGACACGATATTCATTCACATCACCAGATGGCCAAGGTTCAGAGGGGCAATGTGAAAGGAGAGTGGGACTGGCTGTGAGAATATCCTCTGGGTCCCCACTGACCCCCCAGAGCCGCTCTAGCTAGGACTGTCCAGAGCAGTTTCGTGACAGGACAATCAGAGTCACAGCGACATCGAAAAGCCAAGCATCTCAGGCAAGCTGGAACGTTGTATTTACAATGACGGCTCAGGGTTGTTTGACTCTTTCCAAGTCACACAGCTAGGGCGGGACCTTCAGGAGATCCTAGAGCCTCGCCGAGCTGTGATTACAAGCCAAGTCCTTGTGTTGTTCCAGTCAGTTCAGAGGATGAGATGGCTGGATGGCATCACCGACTCAATGGACGTGAGTCTGAGCAAGCTCCAGAAAAGCCTGGCGTGCTGCAGGTCATGGGGTCGCAAAGAGTCAGACACAACTTAGTGACTGAACAAGGGAGTGAGCATGAGGATGAGGGTGAGTGCAAATTAAATACCAGTTGGATAATTCAAGTGGCGTGTTTTCACAGTGACTGCTCGTCACTCTGGTGGACACGGCGAGTGGCTCCCTGCTCCTGGGTGATGTCTGTGCACGCGATCTTTGGTCAGGTCCCAATCACTGATGGAGGGCATGGACTCATGTCCCGAGTAAAGCCATTAAGGAATTGTCCTGGGTGCTGAAGGAGGCAGTCAGCTCCCTTCCGAGTCAGAGTTCTCCCTTCCTATCCACATTGCACAGCAAATACTATTAATCAGAGAGCAGGCTCTGCAGGGGGATGGGTACCTATGGTAGCTGCTGTCGAGAAGAGCTCAAGACTCCTGTGTTTACATAACCAGCCCATTACAGCACCAGCACTCCTGATGAAAGCCAATCCTTCCTTCCAGGCACCCTAACTGCCTTTCACTCTCAAATGAGTTATTTTCCCCTTCGGAAAACAAGGAACTAAAACTAACTGCGTGCATGTGCAGTTGGGGCAAATTGTGGACAAAAAGATACAAGAAGGCCCCCCCACCTAAAGAACCCAACTGCAACTTCTGAGGAGTCAGGAACAAAAGCAGGGTGTAGAGAGCAAAAGCAGGGTACTGCATATGCCCCTGCACTCAGCACCACCTAAGGGGTGGGCAGACCACCTAAGCCACCCTCCAGCCTGTCTCCAGAACCCAGCCCTACCCTCACCCCTTATAAGGAAGCAGCTCCCCCCTCCGATTTGGGGAGCAAGTGAGCAAGGGACCCTGTTACTTGTTCTTGCTCCTTGCTGCACAGCAGACCCCGAAAAAGAGTTGCCTAGCCTGGCCTCTTGTCAATTTCTATTGATTAAGGAGTTCCAGCACCCTGGTCAGTATCACTCCTGGTGTGTTCTTCATACTCTTTTTCACCTGCATAAACAAATCCAGGATGGGTGAGGAAGCAGGAACAGATTGCGGTCTGCCTCTCCCCGTGTCAGGAGGCAGTCACGGGGGCTGAGTAGAAATGAGGAAGGGCTGTGGTTTGGTCTTACTGGGAACAATAACTCAGTACTGATTGAGTTAATCCCTGTTGTCTTCCTGTTGACAGATTCGCATGCCAGTTTCCACAATAGAGCCTAGAAATATACCAAGTCAGACAGAAAATAGAAGGACAAGCAGAAATGAACTCAGCTCATTGCAATCCTGTAACGTAGTCACAAATCCTTCCTCCCAATTTTCACAGAATAAATTCAGCAAATGTTTACTGGACCCCTATTAGGTTCCATGGATACAAAGATAAGCCACAGTCTCTGTCACCAAGAAAGTTTCTATTTAGAAGGATAATTGGGACAGATACAGCTTTAGTTTCTTTATTCATTTATTTAATAATAGATGTTGCGTTTATATATTCTTCCAAACACCACGCTGGGTTCTTGGCTGCATACATAAATAGGGCTGGCCTCACGGTCTAGAACAGCATTAACAGGAAGCAGAAGCATAGAATAACAGCAGTTGCACAAGCTTGTTCTACAAATATTAGCCCTACTCTATGTTGGATGTTCAGGACACAATGACAAATGCAATATACAAGAATGAAGCTTCTAATAGTTTCCTGGAGGAGAAAAAATAAACAAGAATATTACAGATTTGGGTAAACTTTATATAGTAAAGCACTAATAACATTAATGACAATGAATACACGAATAATAATGATCATAGTCAATCATCAGTAACAAAATTGTTATATGACCAACTGACATCTATTTTCTTATTTAGTCTTCAAAATAAACAGTATGAGCTGGTTCCTGCACCCAATTTGCAGGGGACAGAACAGAGATTCAGAAAGGTGAACTTTCCCAAGGTCATACAGCATTGTCATAGCAGAAACAGTCTGGGCTTCCCTGCTGCCTCAGATGGTAAAGAATCCCCCTGCAATGCGGGAGACCCAGGTTCAATCCCTGAGTCAGGAAGATCCTGTGGAGAAGGGAACAGCTGACTCTAGTATTCTTGCCTGGATAAAACAAAGCCATCTGCCTTCTGTTCCTTTCAATGGCCAAGTAATATTCCATTGTATGTATGTGCCACATCTTCTTTATCCATTCCTCTGTCGATAGGCATTTGGGATGAACATATACACACTATTGTTTCTAAAATAGACAATCAACAGGGACCCACTGCAGAGCACCGGAAACTCTACTCAATGTTCTAGAATAACCGATATGAGAAAATAACCTGAAAAGGAATGGATACATATATATGTGTAACTGAACAACTTGCTGTACACCTGAAACTAACATAGCTTTATAAATCAACTATACCCCAAAGTAAAATTTTCTAAAAAGTGAGCTTGCTGACTCCAGGTTGTTCCCATCCGTAAAAAAGACACAGGCGCTAGTAACCTTTGACAGTCACCAACAGGTCCATTCAGTCTGTGAAGAAATCAGTTCTTTGGAATTCTTTATCCCCTTATTTAATGCCCTAATCACCAGAGAAGGAACCATGAGGCAGGTGGGGTGGGCAGCTTCCACTCACCTACGCCTGGGACAGGCTGCCCCCTGTAATACAAACCAAAGCCTGAACTGCACTGGCACCTTCTAAGTGGAATCCACCTGCAGTTATTCAGGCTTTGACCCCTCAACTGCTCTGTGCCATCAGCCACGGCTCACCCAGGGGATCTGTTACCCATCGCAGACGATAGACATGGACCCCCCAGGAAATCACTGCAGAAAGGGAAATGTGATCGGCCACGTGATACAGAGTGGAGAGAAAACAGGAGCCTGGGGCTGGGAGCAAGACCGGAAGGGCTGCCCCGGGCTGGAGCTGGCGCTGCCTTGGAAGCCAGCCGCTGTCCGTTCCCCTCTATCTCTGCTCAAGATGATCGGTGCTAGGACACAGCACTGGCTTCTGCTCGTTTTCAAAACCTTTTCTTTGTTGCTTTGTTTACTGCTGTGCTGGGCCTTCGTTGCTGCGTGGGCTTTGCTCTAGTTCCAGCGAGCGGGGGCCACGCTCTGGTTGCGGTGCACAGCGTCTCCTGCTGCGGACCACCGGCTCTAGCGTGCACGGGTCTCAGTAGTTGTGAATCATGGGCTTCGTTGCTCCAAGGCACGTGGGATCTCCCCGGACCAGGGATCGAATCCAAGTCCCCGGCGTTGGCAGGCGGATTCTTTGCCACTGAGTCAGCAGGGAAGCCCAGGGCTTGTTTCTTAATGACTGGGCAAGTACGCAAGAAACAGCCCCTGCCCACAGCCTGTGGGCGCTCTACAGGATGCACCGCTGGAGGGCTGACCTGAGGTTTGTAAAGCGCAGTGAGGCTTTCCTCTCTCCCAGATCTGTTGCTGAAAGCAGACTCCGCTGCTGAGACTTGACCTGGCCCCCTAGGAAAAGGTGGTCCTTGGAAAGCACCAAGTTTGCAAATCACGTCAGCGGCTCCGCTCTCTGTGAAAAGCAGTCAGTAACAGAGCAGAGGATCTCTCTCCCTCTCTCCAGGTGGGGAGGGGCTGCTGTTGTCCTTCAGTCCAACTCTTTGCGGCCCCGTGGACTGCAGCATCCCAGGCTTCCCAGTCCTTTGCCACCTCCCTCAGTTTGCTCAAATTCATGTCCATTGAGTCAGCGATGCTGTCCAACCGTCTCATCCTCTGTCACCCCTTTCTCCTCTTGCCCTTAACCTTTCCCAGCATCAGGGTCTTTTTCCAATGTAAAGGGGAAGGGTCACAGCACCCTAAGAATTGGAGCGTTTGCCATCTTCCCATTTCAGGCAACTTCCATCAGCATGTGAAAATGCTGTACAGCCCGTTTCCCCCTTGAAACTCATTAGGAGAAAAATCAGTGTAACGTTTCAAGCTCATCTCAGCAGAATATACTTATACCAAGTGTACATAAATCACAGAAACCTCTTCTTCCACCTGCGTGGTGGCAGGGGCTGAGGGAGGAGGGGGCATCTGATGTGAATCTTTTCCGAAGCCATGCATATGACACACAAATACGCTGTACCTTCAGCAACTTCTGAACATCTTATTAGAACCAAGGTCGGTAGTTCTTTTTAATGACTCCAGTATGCCTCAGCTTCATATACCAAGGGACCACTATGAGTTCTGATCAGGCACTCTAAAAGGCTAGAAGCAAAAAGGATATGGGGAATTAGCCAGGATAATCTTTTAAGCTATTTAGATGGATGCACAGGGGGAAAAAATGAGAAAGAAACAAAGCTTCCATTCTGAAACCTGGACACATAGTCTAATTCTGTTGCAAGATAACATTAAATCCTTGGCAGTTCACTGGAGGAAGAAAGCTAGCTCTTCCATTTGCCCAAAGAGTTTGCTCAGTTCTGCTTTTATATTAAATTTCTATGACTTGAAGCTTTCCTGATAGTTTTAACTGAATCCTGGGACTGGTGGTGAGCACTAGAGCTTGTGTTTGGGGTGTTCAAACATGGTGACCCCCTTCTTCCTCCTCTGCATTCTTGAGACATCACACACGCAGCTCCAGAAAGCCAGTCCTCAGGCCTGTGTGCATTACAGCACCACATGGCTTGGTGCCAGGCAGGCTACAACAATTCATGTCCTGACAGTATCCATGCCTCAAAATAATGTGCACCCCTCACAGCAAACATGGGAAGATGAACCATTCTTACTCCACTTAAAATGATCAAAACCCAGAAATGAAATTATAAAAGGAAGAAGACATCACCATAACTATTCATCAAAGGATCCTCCAAAGCACAGTCAGAACAGAAACGCTTCCTAGGGGGTAACAGTGAGAAGAATGCAGAACGGATGAGCAGAGCCTGCATCTCCTGCATTGGCAGGTGGGTCTTCACCACTGAGTCACCGCAACCATCTTTTATCAGGCTTCTCATCTCAATACTATTTATGCTGCTGCTGCTAAGTCGCTTCAGTCGTGTCCGACTCTGTGTGACCTCATAGACGGCAGCCCACCAGGCTCCCCGTCCCTGGGATTCTCCAGGCAAGAGCACTGGAGTGGGTTGCCATTTCCTTCTCCAGTGCATCAAAGTGAAAAGTGAAGGTGAAGTTGCTCAGTCGTGTCCGACTCTTAGCGACCCCATGGACTGCAGCCCACCAGGCTCCTCCGTCCATGGGATTTTCCAGGCAAGAGTACTTGAGTGGGTTGCTATTGCCTTCTCCACAATACTGTTTATGAATTCCTCTTATAAGCCTGTGATTCCCTGATGGGCTCTGATGGTAAAGAATCTGCCTGCAATGTAGGAGATCTGGGTTTGATCCCAGGGTCATGAGGATCCCCTGGAGAAGGGAATGGTAACACACTCTAGTATTCTTGCCTGGAGAATTCCATGGACAGAGGAGACTGGTGGGTTCCAAGGGGTCGCAAAGAGCTGGACACGACTGATCAGCTAACACTTGTAAGCCTGTGATGGTAGAGAATAGGGCAGCTGTCCAATGACTTTCAATTACTTGCTGAGCTTCCTATAGTATTTCAAACACTTTGCAGTTCAGGAGCTCTGCGCATTTCTTTGGAGAGTGACTGGGAGCAGGTCTAAATGCCATGAACCCAGACCTCAGAGGATGCATTTTCTGGTGCGCTTACTGCTACCATTGATTCACAGATTAACAGTCATTATTATTTCCAGTTAATGTCACTTTTACAACAACCACCGAGAGCCATAATTTTGTACTGAGTGGCATCTCTTAGCATCTTTCCAATTACTAAAGTGTTGACCAATGAGGTAAAATGAGAAAGTGGATTTCTTATCTTGGGAAGATTTTTGGAAATTCACACTCCAATCAAGAAAAAGAAATCTCATGTAAATATTTTCCAAGATTCTGTATCTAGTCTGGTGGTTTGTACCTAGAAAACAACAAAAATAATACCGTAATTCCTCTGGTATTCAGTTGGGAGTTCACTAGAGAGTTGTTTTTGACTCTATGCATTGGTCTGTGAAAGCTAGTCTGAGTTCATCAAACATTCTAATTCTTCCACGAATTCAGTCCAGATAGTTGCTCTTTAAGCACCTCTGTTATTCCAAGTGGCTGGGGTTAATAAAGATGAGCTCAACATAACTCCTGTCCTCAAGATGCTCATATTTTAGAGAAACTGTGAACACTGTCATTCCATCATTGGAAGACGCTAATTTCATATACCATACTAGTATGTTTGGTTCCTGAAATTTTAGTGTGGAATAATACCTTTTTGATTTTTTTTTTTAAGTTGCTCAGTCATGTCTGACTGTTAGCGACCCTGTGGACCATCCATGGAATTCTCCAGGCCAGAATACTGGAGTGGGTAGCCGTTCCCATCTTCAGGGGATCTTTCTAACCCAGGGATCGAACCCAGGTCTCCCGCATTGCAGGCGGATTCTTTACCAGCTGAATTACAAGGGAAGCCCAAGAATACCGGAGTGGGTAGCCTATCCTTTCTCCAGCGGGTCTCCCCGACCCAGGAATTGACTGGGGTCTCTTGCATTGCAGGCAGATTCTTTACCAACTGAGCTATCAAGGAAGTGTAAAGGGCTTGAATTTCAGGAAGGAAGTATAAAGGGCTTGAATTTCAGGATGTGATATTGATTGCTTTGAGCCCTGAGCCCAGTGTGGATGACCACGACTGTCAAAAATAGTCGAGGAATCTAACAGATGGGAGGGATGCAGGACAATATTGAGATAAAATGCACTCATCCTCTTTAGGAAAAGCTTTCCCATGAAAGGATGAGAAATTTTCTTTAGACCCCTGGCTCCAAAATGAACATAATTGCCATAATGGTCTTATCTCAAAAGACATTGTAAAAATAAACCCCCCACTAATCAGATTAACCTTTTGATGAATGATGGTATTTTAAAAACTTAAGAGGAACCTGGATGATAGAATACGTAATTTACAGGAATCTTCAGTTAACTTGACATTAATGAAACCCTATTCATAAGTACATATACTATGGGCACATAAACAACTCTTTTAAAAACTAAATCCCATTTGAAATGAAAACATTCCTTCTCAATCGTGCTGTTTGTAAATCCTTTCCTCATAGATAATGCAAAATAAGGCTTCCCGGGTAACATTAGTGGTAAGGAATCCACCTGCGATGCGGGAGACGTAAGAGAGGCAGGTTCAATCCCTGGGTCAGGAAGATCCCCCGCAACATAGTTGCCAAAATGGGGAGCTGATTCTACCAAACAGCAACCCACTCCAGTATTCTTGCCTGGAGAATCCCATGGACAGAGGAGCCCGGTGGGCTACAGTCCGTGGGGGTCGCAAAGAGTCAGACACAACTGCAGCAAGTTAGTGCGAAAGCATTCTCATAGATGATGCAACAGTAAACTGTGGTCCAGTCTCTGCTGGAATTATGAAAAGATTCACAGAAGACAACTCAGTGACACTTTAGTACACATTTAAATGAGTAACTAATTTTCAAGAAATGATTTCAAATAACCTTAACAATACCATGCAATTAAAAACATCTCACTTCCATTCTCCAAAATACTCAATTATTAACGCTTCTATAAAATAGCACTCAGCTCCTTGGGTTCAGTCAAAACTTTTTTTAGCATCTGAGCACACTCTACCTTGTCACTATTCATCTTTTGTACCAAAATTTAAGCCGAAGGAGCCTGAATATTTTCTACAGACATGCTATGAATTTTCCCATAATTACATAGAATATTCCAGGTAACTGTTTACTCATAGGAGAAGGAAATGGCAACCCACTCCAGTATTCTTGCCTGGAGAATCCCATGGATAGAGGAGCCTGGTGGGCTATAGTCAACAGGATCACAGAGAGTCAGATACAGCTGAAGTGACTGAGCAATGTTTACTCATCTCTCTACCCTAAGTTCTAGCATAGCACTTTTCCAAGAGAAGTGTTCTGAGAACTGACCCCAAATTCTCCATCAGTTCAGTTCAGTTGCTCAATCGTGTCTGACTCTTTGTGACCCCATGGATTGCAGCACGCGAGGCTTCCCTGTCCATCACCAACTCCCAGAGCTTGCTGAAACTCGTCCATGGAGTCGGTGATGCCATTCTCTATACCCCTCTGATATGTACACCATCCAAGATTCCATTTCTCTTTTCTCTCTCCAAATACCATTGATCATAGAGAAGACTAGCAGAAAAGATCTTCCACAACTAAAGATATAAAAAAGGGGCCACATGAGATGAGTGAGGGGGCAGAGACACGGTGTAGTCAGGACCCACACATCCAGGTGGATAACCCACAAAACAGAGGATGTTTACACCTGCAGAAGTTCTGCCCAAGGAGTGAGGGCTCTGAGTCCCAAGTCAGGCTTCCCAGCCTGTGGGTCCTGCATCGGGAAGAGCAGCCCCCGGACGCCTGGCTTGGCAGGTGCGGCTCTGGGGAGCCAGAGGGCTGTAGGAAACAGGCTCTGCTCCTCAAGGGTACGTGCTAAATGGCACATGGTCTGGTCCCGGGGCAGACAGGCACTGGGAAGGGGCCTGGGTTAGACCCTGTTGCTGGTCTCCGAGAGCCTCCCAGAGAGGCAGGAAGCAAAGGGAACTCCTCCAGCAACACAGCTGCCAGAACGGGGAGCTGATTCTACCAAACGGCAGGTACCATTTTGGAGTGCTCCCTCTGTCTCATCAGTGCTGGGAGCTCACCTGCCCACCAGCCAGTGAGCCCCAGCCCTGGAACACCCCAGGCCCTGCAGCCAGCTGCCCCAGGGTCCCCAGGCTCACAGCCAGCAGAGCTAGGACCTGGTTCTGTCCAAGGTCCTGTGGCTGCGGCAAGGCACAGCCAGGCAGCCAACCAGGCAGGGTCCAGCCCTGCCTAGGAGCTTGCCACATCAGGCGTCCCACTCTACCCACACAGGGGTACCCCTAGATCATATACCCCAGCAGAGGGGACGATGCTGCTGAACCCCATAAGTTATCTTGTGCATACGGCCACGATTCCAAGATCATGAAAGATAAGCAAGCTACCTAAAACATTCAAAAGACAGGGAGAATTAATTCAAGTATCCTCCACAGGACAAAATCCTCCCCAGTTGAAAACTATTGATTTAACGATTCTTCACAAGACAGAGCAGGAATTTAGAAGACAGTAGAAAACTCTGATGGATTGTGAAGCACATATGAAAAGATGGAGACAGCTGTGTTACATTAATAACTGGTCACAGCAGCCTGTAGGGTCGTTAGGTAGCCAGGCTCATCATAAGCCCTGCTACAGAATCAGCCCTGGGACCACGGCAGAGACCACGGTCAGACACTGAATACCTGCGGGACACAGCCCTGCTCCCTGCTGGAGGGGCACACGGCAGGCTGCTGCTGGCGGGGCTGTACCAGGAAAAGATCCTGATGGACCAACAGAAAGGACTTGCCTCTCGTTTATCACCGGCTCTGGACCCAAAGTCCAGTCTGATGTCAAACTCATTTCACATGTCTGAGCCCTTCCTACAAGATTGTGACTAAAGGGCTCCAATTTGATGTTTCTGGAGTGAGAAGTGCGTTCTGGAATCTTTCAGTGATACGAATGGGGATGAGATGCACGGCAGTCAGAATATTTAAAAAAGGAAAAGAAAGGAGGGAAGAAGAAGAAAGAAAAGGGGAGGGAGGAAAAAGGAAGGAAGGAAGGGAGGAGAGGAAAAGAAAAGAAAAAGAAAAATGCCCATGACAGACTTTCAACAGAAACAACAGACAATATTAATTCTTTGAAGAAGGGAAGGAGATGATAGATCCATTCTACCAAAAGCAGCATAGAGACCTTTTAATTACTCAGATCAATGTTGGAGCAAGCCGAGAAATCCTGGAAAGCTCGTGTATCACGCTAGACATGCTATCTGGGTAGCCACGGCGTGTGCTCGGGATGGAAGAGATGCCCTGTGGGCTCACACGGATGCTCTCTGTGTGAGAGGATGGAGGGAGTGTGCTGGTGGTGGAGACTCCAGAGGACACTTTCAGACCCTCCCGTCCTCGCCCCAGCCCTCATTCCTGCCCCAAGCCAGCCTCTTCCTCCCCTCCACCTGCTCCTCTCACTGCCAGGAAATTTCAATTACCTAAGTGCAGTTAGAACAGACTGACAGCCTTTCAGGAATGCAACGCGAATAGCCAAACAGTCTTCAAAGGAATGTAGATTTTTCTCTCATCTACATGTGCCAGGAAGAAGTTTATCTTCTTCAGGGAACAGACTCAAGACCTGGGGAACTGAAACCCCTGTCCACTGTGATCTAGACAAAAGCTTGTCCAAAAGAAATACATCAAAGGATGCATTTCCTATTTCTGCCTAAGTTCTGAAACAACGTGTCAGCCTTATAATTCATGCTTTCATGTAACTTCCACCTTGAATTACACACGGGAAAAAAACCAACTTTGCAGAAGTCTTTTACTTTAAGCCGAGTTTCTCTGCTTGTCTCTGTTTTGGCTGTACTGACCTTCTCTTCCCGTGGCCAGGAATTCAAAGACAAAACTAAACCATGAAATCGGTTGTAAAGGGTAGCTAGTACTTTCTTTTGCTTATAGGTGCAGAGAGCTGTTTCTTTGGATAGAAGTCTTCCTTCCAATGCTAACCAAAAGGTCTGTTCAACTTTTTCTGTTGCGTATAACCCCTAAAAGTTGAGACTGACCTTCAGTCCAGCTGCCCCCAAAAGTAGTTACCTTCCATTAAAACAAAACAGGACATGAGGGAGAGGAATCAGGAAGATAATGGATAAATCTAGAAATAGCAAAGAGCTAATCCAACCAGTAAGCTGTAGGAGATAGAACAATATTTCTCCTTCCATCTAGCAAAAAAAATCAATATATATTTGGTTGAGTCAACAAAGTTGCATGCTATTTTTTTCCAAATGATTTTTCTCAGTTTTAAAATCAATCCTCTGAATGGATTAGGAGGAAAAAGAAAGAGAAGTGCTTTGTAATACAGATCTGGTTTTACCTCTCAAAAACAATGACCAATCTAGATGAGAATTCCCCTTACTTCTAGGTGGGTTTAAGGACCAAATATATTATATAGATTATTTAGGGTGCTTTCAGCAGCAAGTAACAGAAATGCCATTTCAAACTGGTTTAAGTGTTAAAAATTTGTGCTCTAACATCAAAAGAAGTCCCAAGAGGGTGTAAGCCTTAGAGTTATTTGATTTAGAAAGTCAGCAACCCAGAGTTTGGCATTTCTTCCAGTCCACCAGGCTTGGGGTAGTTTCATTTTCAGGATGGTAGTAGGTGGCAAGTCAAGGTGATCAGAACAGACATGACATAAGTGAGAGGAAAAGAGCATCTCTTCTTGGGACCTTTGTGGAGGTTTCTTTAAAAAACTAAAAGTAGAACTAGCATATGACCCAGCAATCCCACTCCTAGGCACATATCCAGAGAAAACCATGCTCCCAAAAGACACGTGCATCCCAGTGTTCAAAGCAGCACTGTCTACAACAGCCGGACATGGAAGCAACCTAGATGCCCATCAACAGATGAACAGATAAAGAAGATGTAATACCCACACACACGCACACGCATACACACACAGTGGAATATTGCTCAGCCATAAAAAGGAACAAAAGTGGGTCTTTTCTAGAGATATGGATGATGTGTGCTTAGTTGCTCAGTCCTGTCTGACTCTTTTCGATCTCATGGAATGTAGCCCGCCAGCCTCCATTATCCATGGAATTCTCCAGGCAAGGATACTGGAGTGGGTTGCCATGCCCTCCTCCAGGGATCCCCTCCAGGGGATCTTCCCAACCCAGGATCAAACCCAAATCTCCTGCATGGCAAGTGGAATCTTTACCATTTGAGCCACCGGGGAAGCCCAGAGAGATGGATGGACCTAGAATTTTCTTTATCTCTTAATCATCAGAATTGGATCACATGCCTACTCTGAACCTTTAGACTAGTGGTTCACAAATTAGACAGTTAAACTATCTGGCATTTTTTTGGCAGTCACAATGACTAGACGGCTCTTAATATTTAGCAGAAAATACCTAGACTGCTAAATGTCCAGTGATATATGGACAGGTTTTCACAAGGAAGAATGGTACCACCTAAAATGTCAAGACCCTTTTTGAGAAAAATTGCCCTTAACCTAATCAAACATTCTTTGGACAAGGAAGTGGTTCAGCTTTCCCTTAGGCCTTCGATTGTAGGAAGGAAGGGTGAATATCTGAACAAAATTAAAGAAAGATTTTCCTGTTAAGAAGAAAGTAATTGGCGATCGGTGCTGGGCTAGACCTCCAGTAGTCTTCACTGCTATATTACCACCATCTGATCCTGAATTAAATGTCATTTATTTACTTATTATTTTATTGAATTATTTCATATTTTAAAAATTGTCGGAGAACTCTTAGAGGCTTAGAAGATCAACTAAGAGGCTGTTGCCATGACCTGTTTGAAATGGCATGAATATTAAGGTAGCGACACGGGGCATGGGGCTTCCCTGGTGGCTCAGACTGTAAGGCATCTGCCTGCAATGCAAAAGACCTGGGTTCAGTCCCTGGTTCAGAACAATTCCATGGAGAAGGGAAAGGCAACCCACTCCAGTATTCTTGCCCAGAGAATTCCACAGACAGCGGTGCCTGGCGGGCTACAGACCATAGGGTCACAGGGCGGGGCATGACTAAGCAACTCACACACAGACACACACACACACAGGGCCTGGGGAGAAGTGAATAGATTCTAAAGGTTATTGGAGAGAAATTAACAGATATTGGAAAGTGACTAGTTTTAAAGAGATAAGGGTGATTTCTTGGTTTATGGAAGTCTGAAGTTATCCACTGAATTCCAGCCACTCTCTCATAGCCACTGAAAAACGCTGTAGAAGTAGTGTCTAGCAACTACTGAGAATGTACTTATTGTCAGACATTGTGATGAACACTTTGCTGCTAATTACTGCTGCTAAGTCGCTTCAGGCGTGTCTGACTCTGTGTGACCCCATAGACGGCAGCCCACCAGGCTCCCCCGTCCCTGGGATTCTCCAGGCAAGAACACTGGAGTGGGCTGCCATTTCCTTCTCCAATGCATGAAAGTGAAAAGTGAAAGTGAAGTCACTCAGTCGTGTCTGACTCTTCGCGACCCCATGGACTGCAGCCTACCAGACTCCTCCGTCCATGGGATTTTCCAGGCAAGAGGACTGGAGTGGGGTGCCATTGCCTTCTCCAAATGAACACTTTACATCCACTAATTCACTGAATCATTACAAGGGCACTTTAAGGAAAGCATTTCATTGTTCACTCCAATTTACAAATAGAGGAACTGAGACCCTGGGGAAGCAAAGAAAATGCCTGCTGTAAAGAAGAATGGACTAGGTAGGAGATTCATTTTTAAACTGAACTCTATCGTGAGCTGTGTGACCTTCAGGAGGTAATGCTTCTCTTTGGGACTCAGTTTCTCTAATTATCAAGTGAGGCTGGTTAACCAGATACCGAAGACCTATATTCACGGTGCCTACTGTTAACCAGAATTCGAGAAATGAAGACCTGATGGAGATAAAGAGGCATTTTGGGGGCTTTGTTAGGACTGTAGTCTAGGAGACACAGATTCAAAAGCAATTGATCTGTGGTCTGCTGAACCACAAAATGGGGAAAACTTAGAAGGCAACAAAACCTCACAAGGTCACATGCATTTTTTGTCCAGAGTTGGACTGGCGCTGGCAAGAAGTAAGGGTGCCTGCAAAGCGAGGGAGTTGAGATTCAAAATCATTACACACTTGTGAGGGTGGGAGTGGGGTGGGTAGGGCGGGACTTTGAAGCTACAAGGTTGCAGCCAGCAGGCCCTGGCAGACACTGTGAAACAGCTGATATGGCCTCAAATCTGATACAGTTCAGAAAATGCACATTCTACATGATGGAGGAATACTGTTGCTGCTGCTAAGTCGCTTCAGTTGTGTCCGACTCTGTGCAACCCCATAGACGGCAGCCCACCAGGCTCCCCTGTCCCTGGGATTCTCCAGGCAAGAATATTGGAGTGGGGTGCCATTATGTGTGAAAGTGAAAAGTGAAAGTGAAGTCGTTCAGTTGTGTCCAACTCTTAGCCACTCCATGGACTGCAACCTACCAGGCTCCCCTGTCCATGGGATTTTCCAGGCAAGAGTACTGGAGTGGGTTGCCATTACCTTTCCAATGCATGAAAGTGAAAAGTGAAAGTGAAGTTGCTCAGTCGTGTCCGACTCTTAGCCACTCCATGGACTGCAGCCCGCCAGGCTCCTCCGTCCATGGGATTTTCCAGGCAAGGGTACTGGAGTGGGGTCGCCATCGCCTTCTCTGGGAGGAATAGTGTCTGAAAGCAAATCCACAATGGCCACCTGGCTCCCTTTAGGGTGTCTGAACAACAGTTACTACATTTTGATTTTTTAATTGATCTTAAATATGTCATCACTATAGATTTTTCAGTCCCCCAAGCCTTAATTTTAGATGCCCTAATGCCATTTCCTATCATCTAAACTACAGTAGGACTGGCATAGTATCAACATTAATAAGGCTCAGATGGTAAAGAATCTGCCTGCCCTGCAAGAGACTCAAGTTCAGTCCCTGGGTCAAGAAGATCCCCTGGAGGAGGAAATGGCAATCCACTCTAGTATTCTCGCCTGGAGAATTCCATGGACAGAAGGGCCTGGTGGGCTACAGTCCATGGGATCGCAAAACAGTCGGACATGACTGAGTGACTAACTTTCACTTTGCAACTTTCTTTCAGAAAATGTTCAAATTTTATTTCTTCTTCACAATTGGTCAGTAGAATACAGCAGAAATGGTGCTGTGCCAATTCTGAGCTCAGCCCTTCACTGGCCTGAAAGCTCCCACTTTCTTCTTGGAATGTTTTTGTTGGAAGTCAGATGACATGCCCCTGGAGAAGAACCAGGGCCCCCCGGTCACTGGAACTCTGAGTTCCCAGTCCAGCCGCCAGCTGACTGGAGCCTCCTAGGACCAATCTAACATCACATCTGATACCACGTAAAGCAAAAGAACCACTCAGTTGTCCTACAGTTTGATGTAATAAATTATAGTTTTAAGCCACCAATTTGTGGGGTGGTATGTTTCACAGCAATCAATAGCTGAAATAGTTACTGCAAATATACCCATTTTACAGATCTAGAAACTGAAGCTTATGAGAATTTAATTGTGGGTCACATGTCAAGGAAATGGTGGAATAAATATCTGAACAGAGTTCTGCCAAATTACAGGGTCCACAGCTGAAAACACTATGCCAGCTTGTGTCTCATCTTAAAGCCAAGTTGTCAGCCATATGTTTCTGCAACATTTGAATTTGGATAGCATTTTCTCCTATGAAGAGAACCGCTAAGCTTACACAGGCATTACAAAAGTCTGTTCTCTTTAATTAATTCTACAATTCCTAGAAGTATTTGACAAATAATGTGTGCTAAATGTACTCAGATACTTCACATGGATTACAAACAAAAAGCCAGAAACCTAGAGGAATGTTCTTCTCTTCTTGTCTCGCCGGAGTTCTTTAATCTTCTAAAGCCTAAGGCAGTGACATGCAGCCTCTAAATTCCCTTGTCCGTCTTGCCAGTAGTGCCTTAGACACCTGTGCATTAAATTAGTGAGATATTGCTTTCAATCTGCACTTAGCATTTTCAAGTTTTTATCATCTAGAAAAAGGCACCGATACATCATGACTAAGTTCCAAACAGATGGTTTCAAAGTCTATTTAGCTGTGCTCCTTTTTTTATGAAGCTAAAGTAAAATTCGTTCAGCAAATGCAGCTATCAAAAGATAACTGGGGGGCGGTGGGGGGAGGGGGAAGCAAATGAGCTGACTTAGCAAAAATGAAAATCCTGAGTATTTCACATTGAAACAAGCCAAGGCAGTGATCTAAAGGGGACGATGCACCTTTTATTTTCATGCTGTCTCCACCCCTCCCACCCTGGTGCTTGTCCAAATACAGTTTAAATGAAGACACAAGGGCACTTTACTGTGGGTCAGCGCCACAGACGGGGGTAAATGGGGAATGTGCCAGCGCATGGGGTAAGGATGAGGAGATGCACGTGGTCAAACGTACGCAAGTGACAATCTTCACATGAAATCTGCAGAAGTCACTGTAGGAGTATAGTATCATCTGTTCCACATGTCGTAACTGAGGCAACCCTAGCTTTCAGAGTCAACTGTGAAAGCTCTCACTGAGGCTTTCACTCAAGTGGTAGAATAGCCATAATGCTATACATTCACATAGTGGTTTATGATTTTTCTGTTATCTATGTGGAACTTGATTTGATCCTTATAATAACCCCAGACTAAGTCCTACTACATACAAGATCAGAAAGTTCAGTAACAAACCCAGAGTCAATTCCAGACTCTAAAATACCGTAACTTCAGCTGCAATCTTCGACTCCAAGTTTCTTTTAAAAAGAGGAGGTGAGTACAAACTACTATGTGTAAACTAAATAAGCTACAAAGACATAGTGCACAGCGTGGGGAACACAGCCAATATAATAACTATGAGCGCAATATGATCTTTAAAAATTGTGAATTCATGTGGTTCACCTAAAACTTATATATATTATATATATATATATACACCATGTAAAGCAAAAGAACTACTTAGTTATCCCACATTGTGATGTAATAAATTATAGTTTTAAGCCATCAATTTGTGGGGCAGTTTGTTTCACAGCAATCAATAAATGAAATAGTTACTGCAAATATACCCATTTTACAGATCTAGAAACTGAAGCTTTCTATATTAAAAATGAATTAAAATATCCTCCGCATAGCTAGCAACAAATTATCTCAAGAGTTCTATTGCCTAATATCCGTCCACTAAGAAAACTACCCAACACTTCTTTCCGTGGCAGCCAGCACCGCCAGGGAAAGGACACACGGCCTCGGAGACAAGTTAGCGGTGTAGCCTTCTGAACGTCTCCACCTGCAACCATCTCTCCAAACTGTTATTAGAGCTTCAATTTTTTTTGAGTTTTTCTAAATTTTTTTTTTAATTTGAGGGTAATTGCTTTACACTATTGCATTGGTTTCCGCCATACATCAGCAAGAATCAGCCATAGGCATACACATACATGTCCCCCTTCCTGAACCCACCTCCCTCTCACCCTATCCCTCTGGGATGTCACAGAGCATCGGTTTGAGTAGAGCTTCACTTTTTAAAATTCGATTGCTTTCTTTTTATTGAGGTATAATCTGGATGCAGTAAAGCCCAAGGACCCTAAACAGACAATTCTATGACTCACAAAGTTCCCTCACGTCCTTTACCGGACAATCTTCATCCTAGAAGCAACCGCTTTTCTCTTTTTTTTCAACAAGTATTTGTTTGGCCTGTTCTAGAACTTTATATAAATGTACAATTTTGGTTTTTGCAACTTGGCCTCTTTCGCTCAACATAATTGAGAGTCATCCATGCTGTTCTGTACTATGACATACTTATGTACTATGATGTACTTATATTGTATAGATAAGTATTTTATTCTTTTATACTACTGTGTAGCACCCCACATCTGAATGCACCACTATTTCTTTATCCACTCCTCTGTTGATGGACATTTGGGTTGTTTTTGTTTCTAAGCACCTTCATTTCAAACACTAAATATTTGGCTCTTAAAATGAGTCCATTAAGAAAGCTGAGCATTTTCCTTTGTGTGTGTTTGTGTGTGTGAGTTAAAGTAGAATTGACTTTGGGAATCAATGTTTTATGCTAAACACTTCGCATTTGAAATATAAAATAAGTTGGTCTGGTTCCCAGACTTCAAGGCTGGGAAGTAAACAGTTGGAGGGATGCTAATGTCAAAATAGCCTCGCAACTGAGCAGTCCCGTGTCTGAGTTCAGCGGTGGGGGTGTCCTCACAGGAAAGAGACGGGCATTCGGCACTCCCGTTTCAAGCCTCCAGCTCTATGCCCGGCACTTCGGCTGTTAACAATGTTTCTGTAAACACTCACCAGTGAGATTCGGGCATCATGTGTGTAAACAGATCAGTGGTTCTGATCATTTAAAATCCTGGTATCAGCTGCCTCTCTCCCTTTCTCTAAGGCACTTAGGCGCATCCTGGTTTGCTAATTAAAACCCAGGACTAAAGCCTTTCAGCCTTGTGTGTGCAGCTAATTGGACCTTCAGGGATGCAATAAATGAGTCAATTAGCATTCACTAGCATGCATTTATCTAGCACCTGCTGTGTGCCAAATACCGCACAGTGTTAGCTGAGTTTCCTAACAGGGTGCAGGGAGAAAATGTTAAGTTAAAGAACACTGGGGTTGATGTCCAAAAGCCTGAGTATGAGTACTGCTTTTGCACATAACTGTTTTGAAGATCTTTGGCAATTCACTTTGTCTTAGAACCTCAGTTCTGAGTTAATAAGAGGTCCTGATTTTTTCAGATCACAAGCTCAGGTATGAAAACAAACATATATCCTTAATATTTCTACCACTCAACTCTTCTGGGTTCCTAGTCTTTTGGATGGCAGACATTTAAACTCATTGCGTTTAAGGAATTGCTCTCTTTCCCTAAACAATCCTTCCCACTTGTCCCCGGAGCTATTGCTGAGTCCCCAGGGTTCATACACTGCGTGGAGGGGAATGGAACTCAGCCAGCTCTGCCCCTCACTGTGGTCCACTAATTGTCATATGCTCCTTGGGCCTCGGTTTCTTACTCCTCCAGAATAAGTTCCTTTTTCTACTTTAAAACCTCTCCAGGTCTTCCGGTTTCAGGCCCCCCTTAGCACCGCACTGGGCCTGGAAGGGAGAAATTCTAGACTTCCCAGCACTGCGCTCCAGGACCTGGTCCGGAAGCTCCAGGCTCTGGATTATAAGCAGGCCAGCTGGCATTCAGTCCCTCTGTGCCTGCTTGGATGGAGGGTCTTCTGAGATCTTGTGATTTTCTCAGACTTCATCCAGAAGGCAAAGCATTGGCTCCTGCTGGTGTCCGAGGAACTTTGTGTAAATTAGAGGAAAAGCGTTCCCATTTTGTAAATGAGTTGCCAAGATGCACCTCTTCTGGGCAGACGTATGCAGGCTTGTGGGCAGTGTGCCAGCCGGGTTCTCAGTCCGCCGGCGAGAGACCGAGGGCCTGTGCCATCTCAGGCCCCTCCTACCTGGGTTCTCCCCGCTGTCCCCCACCTGACCCAGATTCAGCCCGGGCTTTAGCTTCTTCTGCTCCTTCTCCACTCTCACTTTCCTTTCTCCCCATCTGGAGGTAGGCAGCAAACTTCTCTGCTCACAGAATTGTCCTATTCTCTTTTTCACTGGATATGATGGGCTTCTGATAAACACAGTGACTTTTCTTTCAAGGAGCTGTCACAGCCGCGCATATCGAAAGACTCTTTGGGAGACTTCTCTGGCAGTCCAGTTGGGACTCTGGGCTTCTACTGCAGGGGGCACAGGTGTGCCCCCTGGTCTGGGAACTAAGATCCCACAAGCCTCATGGCATGGCCCCGCCAAAAAAAAACTGCAAAAAACTTCAATTATTTGGGAGCTCAAAAGCCACCACTAGACTCTTCCTTCCTCCCTGTATTTCTGTGTGACCTCTCCCTAAGGTGAGGGATGTTAGGAGAAAGGACCACAGCAGAAGGACATACTCGGGGACCAGGGCAGCCATGGAGGGGGGCTGCTTGGATCTCCTTCAGGAAAGACCTTACCGTCCAGTCATAAGGAGGGATTTCGGCTGACAGACTCCAGCTGTGGTGCCAGCAGGAGCTGGGACTGAGGTCATGGTCTTCTTGGAGACCCTCTAGCCAATGACTGATCACAGTGGCTTTCAAGGGCTTGGCTGTTTCCTCCCCAAACGGGACTCCTCCTAAGGATGACCTTTGCTGCGGGGCCCTTCATCAGGCTGGCCCTTGACTGAATCTCGGCCACGTCTGCCCAGGGGTCTGGGGCTCGCCCTGTACCATCTGGTTTCCTTGCCCAACAGTGAACCTCCCGTGCTCATCACTCAGAGTCTGCTTCGCAGAGCAACCAGACTGACGCAGGTCTGAACACACTTCCAGTAATCAATTAAGCAACACTCTTCCAGGCAGCAGAGCGTGAAAATAACCAAACAGTCTAATTCCTATGGCTGCCAGCATGCTCTCTTACATGTTCTATATCTCTGTCTTAAAAAAACGTGAGGGAGAGAACCGTTATGTACCAGGTAGATCACTCCAATTTGCAAAATGTCCAAAAGCAGAGATGTAACCATCCCTGCTCCTGCTCACCCCTTCCCTCAGATCGTTCCATCACCAACAGCAACAGCAACAAAGGAAAGCAGCACGAGCGCTGCAGAGCTGCAGCCGAGCCCCGGCAACAGGCCCGCTTGGCCCGAGTCCTGCTTTATTTGGATTAGCTTTCCCAAAAGGGCAAGCGATTTAAAAAATCAAAGCGAACTGGAAGGTGTCAGAAGCACTGGTTTGGTAAATAACTTTTTGGACAAAAAATAGAAAACATGATTTTCACCGTAAAGTAACACGGAAGCTACGGAAGGTGGTAACATCATCTTTTCAGAATGTGTGTATGAGTAATGAGTTCTGAGTGCCCTGCAAAAGTCTGACCTCAGCCTTCAGGGCTGCAGGCAGTGGCGACGATGCTCGTATTCCAGGTAAGTGCAATTTCATTGCAGGTTCCCTGTAGCTATATCTGGTCAGTCAACTTTTGCCCCTTGAAAGGATTATACAAAACCCTCTGTAGGAACAGAGAGAGGTTCATAATGTGGAGGGTTTAAAATGATTTCAGCACCAACAACATCACTATAATTTTTGGAGCACCATGAGAAGTCACTGTGAAGGTCAAAACACTCATTTGAATGTAAACATTGTATGTAATCCAATCATTTGAAAAGTTAGTTAACTTTCATTCCTACTGCTCACTGAATGTTGGGTCAGATGGTGTGGAAGGGAGGCTGAGGATAAGAAGTGGAAGAGGAGTTCAGGGAAAGGATGCAGCCCATCAGTCTACAAGTTTACCACCGCCTTTCAGGAACCTCACATGTGAAGAGATTGTCCAGGAAAGCAGAAGCGGTGGTTCCAGTGAGAAAGAGAGGCTAAGTCTATTTCTTGCAAGCTGACAGACTTTCCTCCCGAGAGTTTAGATGAGTCCTCTTCATCTGCGTACTTTCACCTTCAGTTCAGTTCAGTTCAGTTCAGTCGCTCAGTCATGTCCGACTCGTTGCGACCCCATGAACTGCAGCCCACCAGGCCTCCCTGTCCATCACCAGCTCCCGGAGTTCACTCAGACTCGCGTCCATCGAGTCCATGATACCATCCAGCCATCTCATCCTCTATCGTCCCCTTCTCCTCCTGCCCCCAATACCTCCCAGCATCAGAGTCTTTTCCAATGAGTCAACACTTCTCATGAGGTGGCGTTTCAGTACTGGAGTTTCAGCTTCAGCATAATTGCTTCCAAAGAAATCCCAGGGTTGATCTCCTTCAGAATGGACTTGTTGGATCTCCTTACAGTCCAAGGGATTCTCAAGAGTCTTCTCCAACACCACAGTTCAAAAGCATCAATCCCACCTTACCACTCTGTCATCCAAGTCTCTCAAATTCTATAGTGGAAAGCACAGGAAACAATCAGAAACCAAGACTTCAAAGAAGAGTCTGACAGAATTTGGAAGTTCTCTTAGAGTCTCTCTCTCTCTCTTTTTAAAAAATATTTTTTGAAATCGCTTGCTCCTTGGAAGAAAAGCCATGATGAACATAGACAGTGTATTAAAAAGCAGAGACATCACTTTGCCAACAAAGGGCCATATAGTCAAAGCTATGGTTTTTCCAGTAGTATGTACAGATGTCAGAGTGGGACCATAAAAAAAGGCTGAGCACCAAAGAACTGATGCTTTTGAACTGTGGTGTTGGAGAAGACTCTTGAGAGTCCCTTGGCCTCCAAGGAGATCAAACCAGTTAATCCTAAAGGAAATCAACCCTGAATATTCTTTGGAAGGACTGATGCTCAAGCTAAAACTCCAATCCTTTGGCCACCTGATGTGAAGAACTGACTCATTTGAAAAGACCCTGATGCTGGGAAAGATTGAAGGCAGGAGGAGAAGGGGACGACAGAGGATGAGGTGGTTGGATGGCATCACTGACTCAACAGACATGAGTTTGAGTAGGCCCCAAGAGTTGATGATGGACAGGGAGGCCTGGCGTGCTGCAGTCCATGGGGTCTCAAAGAGTTGGATACAACTGAACAACTGGACAACAAGTAGAAAGACAATATCCTCTGTTTACCAAGTTATTTCAACTCCCTCTATTTCTTGTCATAATCACAAATTCTTCTTAACTTCTTAGCATGTGGTGTATCCTATGGATTGGCCTATCAAGAAATTAAAGGCAAGCAGAGCAGTCCAAGTGGTGGATGAGTGTCCCAAGGCCTCCAGAAATTACTTCTTAGTCAAGAGGATCTTACATCTATCCTAAACTCATAGCAGAATTCATCTGTTACAAAATCTTGAAGCAGCACCTGAAGACTTCCTGTTGGGTAGAATCGCTTTGCTTCTTTTGTGCTGTGATTTCCTGTGCTCTGCAGACCAAGGGATTCCCTTCAGTCTCTTCCAGGGCATCTTGGTGAGTGAATTAAAGCGTACACTGAGAGGTTGTCTTATCTGATTTCCTCAGGAATGAGTGTAATGACAGCTGGACTTTCTAAATGTGCAAAGAGCTTTAAAAAAGAGATTTGTTTTTCCAAGGACTCTGTTCTCTGGCTTTCTCCTTATTGACCACCGCTCTGACCAAACATGCTTCCAAAAGTGAGTGATACATTATCGCCCCAATTATTGTAAAGCAGCTATACCGCAATTTTTTAAAAAGGGGAAGAAAGTGTCCAAAACGAAATCACCTCCAGCCCACCAAAAATGCCCTTCATCCAAAGTCAATGACGAATGTGCTTTAGATCACATTAGGCCAGCAAATGTTTTCATTTTCACACTGGATAAAAATTCATTTGAAAAGCTATTTTTCATTTGTTTTACTTTCAGGCAATTGCTTATTCCTCTCCCTCGTCATAACGTCATGCCCTCCATAGCAATCTATATAGTAAAAAAGCAAAACAGAACAAAAAAAAAACCTTGGGTAATACTAAAACCTAAGAACACATGGAAAGCTTTGCTAGGAAGAAAGAAAGTGAGGGACTAGAAGGCAAATCACTTACTGTGAAAAAATAAAAGCAAACTCTTAAAAACCGAAAAGTCTCTCTGTGACCTTCACGTCTCCCTTCAAAGAAATCTGTGTTCCTTTTCTCCAAAATATTTTGATTAACATTCATCTCCAGGGATCTATAAGCCACTGAGCAGCAAGGACTGAACAATAGTGAGAAATAAACGTGACTTCCAACTCAGATCTGTGTTTTATCACCAGTTCTTTGAAGACAAAGGTTACTGCGTTTCCCGGGGGCCGCTGCAGCTCACTCTCCTGGACTGTTGTTGCTGAGTTGCGAAGTCATGTCTGACTCTCTGTGACTTAGACTGTAATATGCCAGGCTCCTCTGTCCTCCACCATCTCCCTGAGTTTGCTCAAATGTATGCCCATTGAATCGGTGATGCTACCTAACCTTCTCATCCTCTGCTGCCCTTTTCTCCTTTTGCCTTCAATCTTTCTCAGCATCAGGGTCTTTCCCAGTGAGTCAGCTCTTTGCATCAAGCGGCCATAGTATGGGAGCTTCAGTATCAGTCCTTCCAGTGAATATTCAGAGTTAATTTCCACAGTGATTTTGGAGCCCAAGAAAATAAAATCTGTCACTGCTTCCACTTTTCCCCCATTGATTTGCCATGAAGTGATGGGACCAGATACCATGATCTTAGTTTTTGAGACACTGAGTTTCAGACCAGCTTTTTCACTCTCCTCTTTCACCTTCATCAAGAGGCTCTTTAGTTTCTCTTTACTTTATGCCATTAGAGTGGTATTATGTGCATATCTGAGGTTGTTGATATTTCTCCCAGCAATCTTGATTCCAGCTTGTGAGTCATACAGCCTGCTGTTTTGCATGGTGCACTCTGCACAGAAGTTAAATAAGCAGGGTGACAATATACAGCCTTGTCGTCTTCCTTTCCCAATTTTGAACCAGTCAGTTGTTCCATGTCCAGTTCTAACTGCTGCTTCTTGACCTGCATACGGGTTTCTTAGGAGACAGGTAAAGCGGTCTGGTACCCCCATCTCTTTAAGAATTTTCCATAATTTTTTGTGACCTACACAGTCAAAGGCTTTAGCATAATCAATGAAGCAGATGTTTTTCTGGGACTCCCTTGCTCTTACCTGTGCTGGGAGGGACCCTAGTCTGAACAGCCACACCCAGTTCCCTGCACTGATATGTGGTCAACATTATGTAACTTATTTTGTAAATGGTGGCCTGTATCACATTTTCTAAGGACACCTAAAATCAAACATTCTGGACTCCTTCTCTACTCAAAAATTGGGCTAATTTCTGTTTCACAAAATGATAGACACTATTCCCCATCAAAATTCCATTAAAACAAGACATGATTCATAAATCATTCAATGTTATCCTTAATGTAAACCCACTGGACAGATGACTAAGGGCCAAATAGCTACAGTTTCAAATTTTAGAGAAAATAATGATAATTGAAACTGCCACCTAATTGGAGCTATATCTATGGGATGTGGGATATATCCATGTTCAGAGAAAAATCCATAGCCTTATGTGCTTACAATGATTAATAAGAAATAATAAAAAAATAATTAATTAATGTTTGATTTAAAATATTTATGGAAAACAAGTAGACACACTAAGGAAAAAATAGATTTAACAAAGATAAAAATTAGAAAAGAAATAAGAAAAATAGAGATAATGCATGCATGCATGCTAAGTCGCTTCAGTCATGTCCAACTCTGTGCAGCCCCATGGACAGCAGCTCCTCTGTCCACCAGGCTCCTCTGTCCACAGGATTCTCCAGGCAAGAATACTGGAGAGGGTTGCCATGCCCTGCTCCAGGGGCTCTTCCGACCCAGGGATCTAACCTGCCCCTCCTGTGACTCCTGTATTGCAGATGGGTTCTTTACCGCTGAGCCAGCAGGGAAGCTCTGGGATAAGTTTCAGTCCTATATATGTTAATCAGAAAGATTATAAAAATTAAAATTTCTAATGAAAATATAGCTCAATAAAATTGGCCCTGTGTAATATGGTGAAACAAACAGAAAAGAAGTGTATTTCAACTTGGACTTCACTTGAAAATCATCTAGGATGTTTCTGAAAGATAATGAACTGACTCTAGGCTAAATCAGACCTTCTGCAACAACCTGTGATGAAGTCGCGTGTGGAAACAATCATCCCAGCGAGGGTTAGAGAAACGAGATGACAACACAAAGTACATCTTTAAGGAGTTAATGGAGAGCTGACAGGCAGGCAGACCTTAAAGGTGAGACCAGAGAGACGGAAAACCCAAGAAGTGAGCTGATTTCCTGCGTGTCGCCTTTCCTCTGGGGGACATGTTGATTCATGGAGCAGAGGCAGAAGGCTGGGAATACCAGCAAACAAACCCTGCAAAGAGGCAGAAGCATCAGCAAGGTTTGGCAAGACCACAGGGCTGGGTCTTGGAGAGGGCGGTGGGCCGGGGAGGAGGGAGTTAGAATTCAGTGCTGGTGAGGCAGTCAGAATGGAAGGTCCAAGATCCCAGAGAAAGGCCATGCAGAGTTGTGAGATTTATTGGTTTCCCCCAAAGACATTTACTGAATTCTCCAGCTGCCCAGACCAAGAGCTTAAAAACCCATGCAGAAAGTCTAAGTCATGCAGAGAGAAATTCCTGGCAGTCTCATGGTATGAACCAGATTAAATTTGGAATTTGGGACTTGGTTGCCTCCCAAGGAGTCAATACAAGGTTGTCTGTTGAAAACCTTAGCAGGCTACCCATTAACAGTAAAGGGAAATCAGAAATAGACTGAGCTTTCCTAAGACCTAGTTTGAGTCAGTTCTGTCCTTGATTAGATTAAGCTGATCTCCCTGACATCACCCAGAGCATTCAAAATTTTTCATCTACAAAGTACAGACTTGAATAAGAAATTATGAGGCATATCAAGAAACAGGGCCAGGAGGAAGAAGGAGGCAGTAGAATATACCCACAGGTAGCTCAGTTATTGATAATTAGTCATATAGCTTAAAATAGTTGTGATTAACATATTCTCACTTTATGAGCCAACCAAAATTTATTTTCAAGAGAATTAAATGGGAATTCTAGAAATTAAAAATAATAGCAACTAAAGTTGAGAACGCTATGGGCTTCTTGCAGCAGGCGGACACAGCTGGAGAGAGGATCAGTTAGCTGGAATACATATCAGAACATCTAGACGGAGGCACAGACGCCAGGGTCTGTGTGAATTTCTTCCAGGAAAAATAAAGGACAACAGCATCTGAAACAACTGCTGTTGTTAAAGTCGCTATTAAGTTCTCGACAGCCTGTCGTTCTTAAAAATCTGTCTACTTTCACCGGGGCAAGCGTGGACTTTAAATGAGGATATGATAGAGTATCCTCCACGCCTTTACATCTTCCAGTACTTAAGAGTTGCATTCATTTTTATGACCCGGGCAAGGATACTGTGTCACTTTGGGTTGTGATTTTTATAGGGAAGGGACACTCCAGGGGCTTTCACTTGATCCTACCTACTATGAAAGTCCTAACTCCATAAATCAGAGGCCACCGTGGGGATTCTGCCAACTATACACTTAGAGGCTTGGAATTATCAGCAGAACTGGTTCCTTAGGTTTGTGAGCCTACCGTGAGATAGACTTGGGACAAAACTCCATTTACCACTGGATTTCCATGAGCTTCTAAATGACCAGTGGACCTCAGAAGTAATGCAAATCCAAATTTTTTTTTAAATCATTAATTCAAAACGAATATTCAATATTGCTCTGAAAGTCTAAACACGCCCCTTGCCCCAGTTCAGAATCAGACTAGTAAATGGTCTCAGGTGTCCTCGGGGATATCTGGAGAATCAGATCTGAGATGTCATAACATGGTCCTTAACTAAGGAGATCTAAGTATAGTGTTGCAAATCATCTCTGTCAGGTTTTCCCCCAGTTATTCAGAGCAAGAAAGACTTTAACATACTGACCTCTAAGTTTGGTCTAGGGAACTTCTCAATCTATTACTTTCAAAATTCTCTGAGGGTCAGTTTACTCTGGTTATTAATCCTGCTTCACTACTATTACAGTACCATTCCTTGCTAGTGATTTTGCCAGAATTTGCCTCTGTCTCCATCCTCAGAATCTTATTTCCACTGAAATTGGGAAACCCATTTCAATTACAGCACCCCCATGTCTACAACCATCAAACTGAATTGGTCAGCCAAAATCCCTGATGTCTAGCTTTCCTGATTTCTACATTACATCAGAAGGACGTAGAACTCCCTTTAGGTCTTTGGGAAGGATCAGAAGGCAGCCAGCGTGAAAGCCACCATGTTTTGGGACTTCCCATGGTGAGGAACGAGGTGACCCAAGAAGCTGGAGGTGAAAATGGCAGCCAAGCCAAAGGCTGGCCCAGTCACTGGCAGAGTTATCCATTGTCCTCACCGAGCTAAGAGAGATGGATCATAAGTTCCAGTGGCTGAGCTCAGCAGGGAACGCCCCAGAATGGACAGCAAGCAGATACAACACAGTCTTTGAGAATACATTCGAGACTTCTGACTATTCCCTTCATGGGGCCACATAACCATCAATTTCCCTATGGCAATAGGCCCAAATGTCACTTAGAAAGAAGCCAGGATAGACAGATCTGGAAATTAAGAACATCATTTAAAAGGGCTATTCAAGTTTTTTAACTTTAAGGATTAAGTTATTATTTTTCCATGTTAAGCAAGTCTGAGCTTTTGAGAAAGATCAGATTAGTTATCCCAATCAGTTTTTAAAAATATACACTATGTGCATGTGAATTTACTGGGGATAAACTTTGTAAATATGCTACACTTTAAAAGGAAACCTGAAAATAGCAAAGAAAGGAAAACATCCCATCTACAGCATAATCATGAGGGATCTAAAATATTCATCCACCCACCCATCCTTCCAAACATCCAGTCATCCTCGGAATAAACACAATGAGATATGAGCAAAAATTATATAAAAATGGAGTTGATTGAGAATATGAGAGGATTAAAAAAGACACCCAAAGGTTCTGCATGTAAACTGTGTATCTATATTCCCTGGTGGGACTTCCCGGTGGTTCAGTGGCTAAGACTCTGTGCTCTCAGCGCAGGGGGCCTGTGTTCCATCTCTGATCAGGGAACTAGATCCCACACGCTGCCGCTCAAAATCCTGCATGCTACCACAAAGACCTCGTGCAGCCAAAAGAATAAGTGAAATTCCCTGGGCATTTAAAAATCGACATACATTTTTTTTAAAGTAATACCATGAAAAATTCCTAATCTAACAAACTTAAGTTTGTTATCATTCCACATCCAGCAAATTTCTCTTTGTTACTTTTCATATGCCATTAACCATCCCCGGAATTTCCTGGGGTAAATCAAATTAGCTTGTTCAGGATGAGTACCTAATAAGAGGGTTTTTTTTTTTCTTTTTTACCATCCAGCATTAACAGATCCTAATTTTACCCTGATGCTTAAAAACCTAAATGTAACATTATTTATGCACCATAGTTAGAACAACTTGATGAGATTTTGGGTCTTATGACTCCTTTTAGGAAATGAACTCCAATGTGTTGCATATTTCAATACCCTCACTCATTCTAACTCTATTCTAACCTACTCCAAAATCTTCGTCTGACTTCTCTGGGCAGATGGGCCATGAATACTGAGCACTTAATAATTTATGGCCCTGGGAAAGGTGCAGCAATATAATAAAATGTGAATTTTTCACCAATTATGGAGCATAGCTAATAATAGAGCAGCAGTATCAGCTCACTTCCATCAGCTCACTTCATTATCATCAGTTTGATGATAATAAAAAGCTGAGAAAGAAGGACCATAGATGCTTCTAACTTTTTTTAAACTAGGAAAACTTTCATGGCAAAAAATTTCCACCATATATAAAAATAAAGAATATTTAAATGAACCCATCATTACTCCATTTAGATTTAATAATTATAGATATGATAGGTGCTTCATTTCTATTCCTTTGCTTAGGTTTTTTAAATTTAATTTTTTCTGTCAATTTTCTTGAGGTACAATAGATGAAAAGCACTATATAATTTTGAGTGTACAGTATAACAATCTGACGTTCTTACTTCAGTTCAGCTCAGTCACTCAGTTATGTCCAACTCTTGGCAACCCCATGAATCACAGCACGCCAGGCCTCCCTATCCATCACCATCTCCCAGGGTTCACTCAGACTCACGTCCATCGAGTCAGTGATGCCATCCAGCCATCTCATCCTCAGTCATCCCGTTCTCCTTTTGCCCCCAATCCCTCCCAGCATCAGTCTTTTCCAATGAGTCATTTCTTCGCTTGAGGTGGCCAAAGTACTGGAGTTTCAGCTTCAGCATCATTCCTTCCAAAGAAATCCCAGGGCTGATCTCCTTCAGAATAGACTGGTTGGATCTCCTTGCAGTCCAAGGGACTCTCAAGAGTCTTCTCCAACACCACAGTTCAAAAGCATCAATTCTTCGGTGCTCAGCTTTCTTCACAGTCCAACTCTCACATCCATACATGACCACTGGAAAAACCATAGCCTTGACTAGACGGACCTTAGTCGGCAAAGTAATGTCTCTGCTTTTGAATATACTATCTAGGTTGGTCATAACTTTCCCTCCAAGGAGTAAGCATCTTTTAATTTCATGGCTGCAATCACCATATGCAGTGATTTTGGAGCCCAAAAAAATAAAGTCTGACACTGTTTCCACTGTTTCCCCATCTATTCCCCATGAAGTGATGGGACCAGATGCCATGATCTTCGTTTTCTGAATGTTGAGCTTTAAGCCAACTTTTTCACTCTCCTCTTCCACTTTTCATCAAGAGGCTTTTTAGTTCCTCTTCACTTTCTGCCATAAGGGTGGTGTCATCTGCATATCTGAGGTGATTGAGATTTCTCCCGGCATTCTTGATTCCAGCTTGTGC
>SJYQ01003360.1:49853-120861 GCA_006410935.1 Redunca redunca | reverse complement strand
AACTGGAACGCCATTACCTCCACTAGCTTTGTTTGTAGTGATGCTTTCTAAGGCCCAGTTGACTTCACATTCCAGGATGTCTGGCTCTAGGTGAGTGATCACACCATCATGATTATCCGGGTCGTGAAGATCTTTCTTGTACAGTTCTTCTGTGTATTCTTGCCACCTCTTCTTAATATCTTCTGCTTCTGTTAGGTCCAGACCATTTCTGTCCTTTATCGAGCCCATCTTTGCATGAAATGTTCCCTTGGTATCTCTAATTTTATTGAAGAGATCTCTAGTCTTTCCCATTCTGTTGTTTTCCTCTATTTCTTTGCACTGATCACTGAAGAAGGCTTTTTTATCTCTTCTTGATATTCTTTGGAACTCTGCATTCAGATGTTTATATCTTTCCTTTTCTCCTTGGCTTTTCACTTCTCTTCTTTTCACAGCTATTTGTAAGGCCTCCCCAGACAGCCATTTTGCTTTTTTGCATTTCTTTTCCATGGGGATGGTCTTGATCCCTGTCTCCTGTACAATGTCTTCATCAGGCACTCTATCTATCAGATCTAGGCCTTTAAATCTATTTCTCACTTCCCTGTATAATCATAAGGGATTTGATTTAGGTCATACCTGAATGGTCTAGTGGTTTTCCCTATTTTCTTCAATTTCAGTCTGAATTTGTCAATAAGGAGTTCATGATCTGAGCCACAGTCAGCTCCTGGTCTTGTTTTTGCTGACTATATAGAGCTTTTCCATCTTTGGCTGCAAAGAATATAATCAATCTGATTTCGGTGTTGATCACCTGGTGATATCCATGTGTAGTCTTCTCTTGTGTTGTTGGAAGAGGGTGTTTGCTATGACCAGTGCATTTTCTTGGCAAAACTCTATTAGTCTTTGTCCTGCTTCATTCCGCATTCCAAGGCCAAATTTGACTGTTATTCCAGGTGTTTCTTGACTTCCTACTTTTGAATTCCAGTCCCCTATAATGAAAAGGACATCTTTTTGGGGTGTTAGTCCCAAAAGGTCTTGTAGGTCTTCATAGAACCATTCAACTTCAGCTTCTTCAGCGTTACTGGTTGGGGCATAGACTTGGATTACTGTGATATTGAACGGTTTGCCTTGGAAACGAAGAGATCATTCTGTCGTTTTTGAGATTGCATCCAAGTACTGCATTTCGGACTCTTCTGTTGACCATGATGGCTACTCCATTTCTTCTAAGGGATTCCTGTCTGCAGTAGTAGATATAATGGTCATCTGAGTTAAATTCACCCATTCCAGTCCATGTTAGTTCGCTAATTCCTAGAATGTTGACGTTCACTCTTGCCATCTCCTGTTTGACCACTTCCAATTTGCCTTGATTCATGGACCTGACATTCCAGGTTCCTATGCAATATTGCTGTTTACAGCATTGGACCTTGCTTCTATCACCGGTCACATCCACAACTGGGTGTCGTTTTCACTTTGGCTCCATCCCTTCATTCTTTCTGGAGTTATTTCTCTACTGATCTCCAGTAGCATATTGGGCACCTACTGACCTGGGGAGTTCCTCTTTCAATATCCTATCATTTTGCCTTTTCATACTGTTCATAGGGTTCTCAAGGCAAGAATACTGAAGTGGTTTGCCATTTCCTTCTCCAGCAGACCACATTCTGTCAGATCTCACCACCGTGGCCCTCCCGTCTTGGTGGCCCCATCGGCATGGCTTAGTTTCATTGAGTTAGACGAGGCTGTGGTCCTAGTGTGATTAGATTGACTAGTTTTCTGTGATTATGGTTTCAGTGTGTCTGCCCTCTGATGCCCTCTTGCAACACCTACCGTCTTACTTGAGTTTCTCTTACCTTGGATTTGGGGCATCTCTTCACGGCTGCTCCAGCAAAGCGCAGCCTCTGCTCCTTACCTTGGACAAGGGGTATCTCCTAACCACTGCCCCTCCTGACCTTGAACGTGGAATAGCTCCTCTAGGCCCTCCTGCGCCCGCGCAGCCATCACTCCTTGGACGTGGGTTTGTTCCTCCCAGCCGCTGGCCCTGGCCTCGGGCACGGGGTGGCTCCTCTCGCCTGCTCCTGCGCCATCGCAGCCTGGCACTCTCAGCCGCTGCCCCTGACCTCGGACATGGAGTAACTCCTCTTGGCCGCCACCCCTCGGGCATGGGGTCCTCTCGGCTTCTGCCCCTGACCTCGGACGTGGGGTAGCTCCTCTTGGCTGCTCCTGCGCCGTCACAGCCTGGCACTCTCAGCCGCTGCCCCTGACCTCGGACATGGGGTAACTCCTCTTGGCCACCACCCCTCGGGCGTGGGGTCCTCCTGGCTTCTGCCCCTGACCTCGGACATGGGGTAGCTCCTCTCGCCTGCTCCTGTGCCGTCGCGGCCTGGCACTCTCGGCCGCTATCCCTGACCTCGGACATGGGGTAACTCTTGGCCACCGCCCCTCGGGCGTGGGGTCCTCCCGGCTTCTGCCCCTGACCTTGGATGTGGGGTAGCTCCTCTCGGCCATGCTATGTGCGCTGGTCACAGCCGCTGACCTAAGTAAGAAAGTAAGTAAGACTTTCTTACTTAGGAGGTATGAATTAAGGGAAATTCTCAGGTTCCCTGTCAAGCAGGAAAGAAAAGGTTTAGGGGAAAATAATCACCTTGATGTCAGGTATTCAAATTTCTGTCTCTAAAGTTTTATAAATTGATATGTCTATATAGAAGCAATTTAGTCAGAAAATTCAGGACATAACCAGGTATCACTCAAAGGCAGTGATTTCTGGTTCTACAGAACATTATGGCATTCTATGATTTTAACAAAATTGTGTAAAAAATTTGGTCAGTAGTTTCCATCAGCCAAGTAAGTATAATGCTATCTAATGACAGAATCCATCATAACTTTGCAAAGTAGTAATGTGCCTTAATAGCATAAAATATATGCTGTTATACACTTCTTTAAGCCTCTCAAAAATAACTGTAATATTGCAGTAGAATGTTATCAGATTAGAGTTCTTAGTGAATGACTTATGGTTGAATTTATCATGCCTTTAAATGATAGTTTAAAATATGTTTTAAAAACCTTGGGTGGAATTTTCCTAATATTTAAAATATTTCTGTCTTTGTTAGCAAGTATTGAATATAATTTAAACTGTTATTGATCAACAGAAGTGTTTTTTTTAACATCAATTTTAGTTTTTATTATGATGATTTGAAGTGTACTGATAACTGGTCCCAACATTAAATATCTCAAACTTAAGTTCATTTTATGAACTTATTATTTATTCATAACTTATTATGAATTTCATATTATGAAATTTTCCATACACAGACATTTGCCATTTTTATAGCTCTTTGTCACTCATCTTTTATTACCAATTTATCAGTGTTTGGGCTTTCCTGATGGCTCAGCTGGTAAAGAATCCACCTGTAATGTGGGAGACCTGGGGTTGATCCCTGGGTTGGGAAGATCCCCTGGAGAAGGGAATGGCTACCCACTCCAGTATTCTGGCCTGGTGAGTTCCATGGACTGTATAGTCCATGGGGTCACAAAGAGTCAGACACAGTTGAGTGACTTCCACTTATCAGTGTTTACATTTGCTTTCTGGATGTGCTTAACTCTAGCAAGTTAAGCACAAATTTCTACTGACTGTCTAATTTCTAATCTTCTAATGGTCTACTCTCATACACTGCAACAAGATGGTGTGACAACTAGGTGGACTGGTCCAGGTGCCTGGGACAACCCGTTTAGGTACCTCTGCCCTCTCCAAATAAGGGGCTATTTTTCATGAAATGTTCTTGTTTGGTGACCAGAGTATGTCCCAAGTTGATCAAAGCCCACGGGCCTTCCATATGAAACACTGGTGCAACTTGACACAGTGGTGCCGTTAGAATTGGGGCCCAAATGTGTGGGTGAACTGTCAGAGTGTGTCAGCTGTTTATCAGTAGCCTTAAGAAGCCTGCTAGGCACCCTGTTGGGAGAAGATGCCGAATCACACCAGCTATGTCTTTCCTCCAGCACAGCCTGAGCACAAGGGTCCCCAGGGGGCCCCACCCTCATCACTGTCCCCCTGCCCCTCACAGGTGGCATTGCTCTTCACCTCTGATGGACTGAGACCTGGTTTTCCAGGGAACCTGCAGGCCATGAGCAGGAGGCCCACTCCACTTCTTTGTAACTTAGTCTGCCAGGCTCCACAGGGCTCTCCTGTGGCTGAGAGTGAAAGTTGCTCAGTCATATCCAACTCTTTGCGACCCCATGGACTGTACAGTCCATGGAATCCTCCAGGCCAGAATACTGGAGTGGGAAGCCTTTCCGTTCTCCAGGGGATCTTCCCAACCCAGGGATCCAACCCAGGTCTCCTGCATTGTGGACGGCTTCTTTACCATCAGAGCCACAAAGGAAGCCCAAGAATCCTGGAATGGGTAAGCCTATCCCTTCTCCAGCAGATCTTCCTCACCAAGGAATTGAACCAGGGTCTCCTGCCATGCAGGCGGATTCCTCCCCTTTCTTCCTCCTTGAGTCTTGGGAGAGCTGGGGAGAAAGCATCAAATTTCACTTTTGTTTTTTCTTACATCTTACAAGTCTACATCTGTTTCACTCTAGAAACTGGAAAATGAATACCTCAGTCCTAGGTACATGTCATGGTGGTTAAAGCTCAATAAAAAGCAACAAGTCCCTTCTGCAGCTCAGCCGCAGAGCTCTGTAATCAGGGGCGTGCACAGCCCGGACCATGATAATCTTGGCAGCTGAGTCATTTCTGCTATGGCAGAGTCTGCCCATCCCCTCATGCTCCCACTCTCTTCTTCCAGAGAAGGAGAATTCGGGTCTAACACTGTGTCCAGGTGACAGACCACGTTCCTGGTCTTCCTTGCAGATTGATGTTGTTCAGTTGTGAAGTCGCATTTGACTCTTTGTGACTCCATGGACTGTAGCACACCAGGCTTCCCTGTCCACTATCTCTCTGAGTTTGCTCAGACTCATGTTCATTGAGTCGCTGATGCCACCTAATCATCCCATCCTCTGTCACTCCCTTCTCCTCCAGCCCCAGTCTTTCCCAGCATCTGGGTCTTTTCAAATGGGTCGACTCTTTGCATCAGGTGGCCAAAGTATTAGAGCTTCAGCATCAGTACTTCCAATACATATTCAGGGTTGATTTCCTTTAGGATTGATCGGTTTGGTCTCCTTGCTGTCCAAGGAACTCTTAAGAATCTTCTCCAGCAACACAGTTTGAAAGCATCAATTCTTTGGCACTCAAAGCTATGACAAGCCTTGCAGATCGGTAGGATCTTAACCATCTGTGACTGTGTTCTGATTGAGGAGACAGAAGAGGAAGTGTTGACTGAGTCTTTCTGGAATGATTCTCAAAACGGCAGGAGATGGCTAGGATGTGTCCTTTCGCCCTTCCCCAGCTACCTACTTTTTAAAATATTTGGATACGATGTCTGATGTCTAATCACTCTATTGGACCTTGAAAAATTATGTGCTAAAAATGATGGAGCGGAGAGATAGATGGAGGCTGAGATGTTAACAACCATGTACCTCCACCACTAACCTCAAACTGCTCCCCTCCAGACTTTTAGGTGAAATGATGTGCGTTTAAGTCATGATTATGTTGTATCTGCTTTGATATGCAGTCAATCCGAATTCTAACTGATATACTGCTTTCATTGTTCTCGGTGAAGCTTCAGGTAAGTCCCACTGCTCAAGAACTGAGTTCCACTTTGTATTATTGTATAAGTAGTGTTTTGTTGTTGTTGTTTTTTTTTTTTAAGGGCCATCAGGAATGGGTTAACCCCTGAATGTCCAATATAGCCCAACTCTACAGTGAACTTAGCAACTGCTTCCCATAAAAACTCCTGTTATTCGTTGAGTTTTCAAACATTGATAATTTCTACTGCCACAGTGATTAAGGGCATTCTTAATGAAATCTATGTCCTAGTGATAGGATACATTTGTCTTTTATGTATGTCTTTCACTTTGGAAAGTTGTCTAACCATTAAAATCCTAAGCTTCAAAGACAGTCCATTTTTCTTTCCTTTATTTATTTAATGAAGCATAGTTGATCTACAATGTTGTGCTAATTTCTGTTACTTTGCAAAGTGACTCAGTTACACACAGATATGCATTCTTTTTTCTGTTCTTTTCCCTTGTGGTTGATCCCAAGAGATTGGATGTAGTTCCCCAGTTCCCTGTGCTATACAGTAGGACCTTGTTGTTTTCCATCCTATCTATAATAGTTTGCATCGGCTAATTCCAAACCTGTCACCCCTCCCCCAGCACCCCCGCTTGGCAACCCCCAGTCTCTCCTCTACGTCTGGGAGTCTGTTTCTGCTTCATAGATAGGTTCTTTTATGTCGTATTTTAGATTCCACATATAAGTGATATCATATGGTATTTGTCTTTGTCTTTCTGACTTACTTCATGTAGTATGACAATCGCTAGTTGTATCTTTCTATTTAATTTTTTTAAAAAGTGAATCAGGCAGGCTTCATCTCAATCCCAGGGGAGAGACTGGGTGGTCAAATGAAGTGAGCAGAAACAAGCCATGAAATTAGTGACACTTCCTGAATAAAATGATGGGTCCTGGAGCAAGGTCCTCGGAGCAACAGGTCCGGGCTCACACAGCTTCCTGGGAGTCAGCTGTTAACAGATCTTCCCAACCCCACGTTCAGTGACATCACACTGAAAGCTTAAGCTCAGCCACGGTGGCAGTAATGATGCTGCAGAAATCAGCACGTGCTGCCAGTTGAGGCACCTCTCTTTTTCTCAGGGAGTCAGCGGCTAAACCACTTGTGGGGTCTGTTAGACTGGCTACACTTGCAGAGGGGACAGCACTCTGCTCAAGTGAGCGCGGGTCCCAGGAGCACCCACTGGGCACGGGAGTCTCACTACTGAGTCACAGCACACAGGATGGGGTGGCTGGGTAGCATCACTGACTCAGTGACATGGCCTTGAGCAAACTCCAGGAGACAGTGAAGAATAGGGCAGCCTGGCGTGCTGCAGCCCGTGGGTCACAAAGAGTCGGTCTTGACTGACTTAGCATCTGCACAACAACAATCTCAGGATCAAGAGGGGACTCACAGGCCAAGAATCCCAGTGCCACGTGATGCCTGAATTTCCCCAGTAACCACTGTCCGTAATAGCTCTCCCACCTCTGCGTGGGCTCTTCCACCGCTGGCAGACCTTCTCTTCTGACACAGTCACTTCCACTCTCTAGCCGGGCCGATTTAATTTTTAGACATGGTCTCCTTAGCCTTGACTTACTTGGAGCAGCCAGCTTCTCTTCCTGTATTTCACTCACACAGCTTTTCTTTGTAACACACGTGTTTGTGAAAGCACACATCTCCCCTGCGCCTAGTCTGAAGGAGGCTTTCTTGCCTAGCGGCCAATGCAAGGTTTTCTTTCAAGACAGTGGCCACCTCTACTGACAACAGCACGTCTCTCTGGAACAGTTATCTGTCTCACCTGTAGTCCTGTTACATATTCTCACCCAGACCCTATTCGAAATTCCTTTTCCTCTCTCCCAAACATGACTGAATGACTTTTTCAATTATTTTTAGTCTCTTATTGCATCCAATCTCCCATCCTAATTCGGCTTTCCTTTTTCTGGTAATAACATCTAGTTTCCATATCGATGATCATAAATAATGTTTGCCTTCTCTGCATTTAATTTAAACAATGACCATCTATCAAGCAGCCAGTGTGGGGCAAGAAGTTCAGGAAGCCAAGACACTGTGAGATCTAAGCTCTGCCTCAGGAAGCCGTTATCTGCTTGTGACGTTTATTCTCAGGGCTCACGATGGCCATTCTGCCCCCAGAGCTCCCCTACTGCTTTTACTAGACAGAGGGTTTCATACCGCATTTAAGATTTGGGCTTTTTTAATTCCATTCTTATACACTCTTCTATTTTCATCTTAGTATTCATTTTTCTTAAGCTGAATTTCTCCCATTTTGAGTTAAGAGGATCAGCTTATTCTGATTTATATTTAAAAACCACCACTTAAGAAATATGGCCTTTACCCATTTGTCTCTGTACCTATACATTCAGTTACATGTCTCCCCCCTTTTTTGTTTTCATATGTGATTTTAAAACCTAGCCTGCAAGTATGGAGTTTACAAATATGATATCAAGAAGCAGTTTTACACAAAAATACAGAAATAAGGATACCACAAACAAATACCATAGGGTATCGCTTATACATGGAATCTAAAATATTACACAGATGGACTTATCTACAAAACAGCTACAGAGTCACAGACATAGAGTGCAGACTGGTGGTTGCCAAGGGGGAGGGACTGGGAGTTGGGATTAGCAGATGTAAGCTGTTCCGTACAGTCTGCAACAGGGGCCTGCTGTGTAACGTAGAGAACTCTGTTCAATATCCTGTGACAAGCCATAATGGAAAAGAAAATATATGTGTATATATATACATGTATATCTGGAGAAGGCGACGGCACCCCACTCCAGTGCTCTTGCCTGGAAAATCCCATGGGCAGAGGAGCCTGGTGGACTGCAGTCCATGGGGCCGCTGAGGGTCAGACACAATTGAGCGACTTCATTTTCACTTTTCACTGTCTTGCATTGGAGAAGGAAATGGCAACCCACTCCAGTGTTCTTGCCTGGAGAATCCCAGGGCTGGGGGAGCCTGGTGGGCTGCCGTCTATGGGGTCGCACAGAGTCGGACACGACTGAACTGACTTACCACATATATATCTATAACTGAGTCAGTTTGCTATACAGCAGAAATTAACACTATATTGTAAGTTAAGTAAACTTCAGTAAAATACTAAAAAATTGTAACTCATCTCTAAATATCTGCCACCCAAAGCATGCAAAGCATTTTATTCACTATCATCATATTTTGTTCTCTCTAAAGGATGGCTTAAGGATCGACAGAATTTCTATCCATCAGTAGATAACACTCCAAGGGTTAAAAGTCATGACTTATAACCGGCAGGCTCAGGTTTTAGGCTACTAACTCCCAAGGTCTGGGTTTGCTCTCAGAGTTTCCTCCTGCTTTCTAAAACTTGGTCTGATTAACCTCAAAGCCAATCCCATCTTGGGGACGCAGTCCCTGCGTGCCAGTAGCAGTGTTTGCCACACAGTAAGGAAGCAGTAGTTAGAACTGGACATGGAACAACAGACTGGTTCCAAATAGGAAAAGGAGTACGTCAAGGCTGTATATCGTTACCCTGCTTATTTAACTTATATGCAGAGTACATCATGAGAAACACTGGGCTGGAAGAAGCACAAGCTGAAATAAAGATTCCTGGCAGAAATATCAATAACCTCAGATATGCAGATGACACCACCCATATGGCAGAAACTGAAGAGGAACTAAAAAGCCTCTTGATGAAAAGTGAAAGAGGAGAGTGAAAAAGTTGGCTTAAAGCTCAACATTCAGAAAACGAAGATCATGGCATCCGGTCCCATCACTTCATGGGAAATAGATGGGGAAACAGTGGAAACAGTGTCAGACTTTATTTTGGGGGGCTCCAAAATCACAGCAGATGGTGATTGCAGCCATGAAATTAAAAGACGCTTACTCCTTAGAAGGAAAGTTATGACCAACCTAGATAGCATATTCAAAAGCAGAGACATTACTTTGCCAACAAAGGTCCATCTAGTCAAGGCTATGGTTTCTCCAGTAGTCATGTAGGGATGTGAGAGTTGGACTGTGAAGAAGGCTGAGTGCCGAAGAACTGATGCTTTTGAACTGCGGTGTTGGAGAAGACTCTTGAGAGTCCCTTGGACTGCAAGGAGATCCAACCAGTCCATCTAAAGGAGATCAGCCCTGGGATTTCTTTGGAAGGAATGATGCTGAAGCTGAAACTCCAAATCTTTGGCCACCTCATGCGAAGAGTTGACTCATTGGAAAAGACTCTGATGCTGAGAGGGATTGGGGGCAGGAGGAGAAGGGGACGACAGAGGATGAGATGGCTGGATGGCATCACCAACTCGATGGACATGAGTTTGAATGAACTCCGGGAGTTGGTGATGCACAGGGAGGCCTGGAGTGCTACGATTCATGGGGACGCAAAGTGTCAGACATGACTGAGTGCCTGAACTGAACTGAACTGAAGGGCAGATGGCTGGTTTGCCATAGCTTATCTCAAGCAAGGCTGGTATGACTGGTTCTGCACACACTTTTGAGAATGAGGGGTGACTGTCTAACTTCAAGGTGGAGGTCTTTCTCAGGATCCCACCTCTCGAAGATGTCTGAGAATGAAAGAGCATGAAAGGTGAGTTAGACTCAATAAGAAATGGTTTCAACAACATGGGATGTGAAGCCAACAAGCTCTTAATGTGGATAAGAAATACAAATCTAATTCATCAAGAATTAGGGAACCGTGGATCTTCTCTCTATATAAAGCTGTGTTGCATTTAGACTCAGTCGTGTCCGACTCTTTGCGGCCTCGTGGACTGCAGCCCGCCAGCCCCCTCTGTCCATGGGATTCTCCAGGCAGGAATCCTGGAGGGGGCTGCCATTCTCTTCTCCAGGGGATCTTTCCAGCCCAGGGATCGATTCTGCAGGAGGATTCTTTACTATCTGAGCTACCATTGAAGCCTCTGTAAAGTTAGTTGGTACATTTATTTCAGGAAAGGTAATCATCATGCAAACTTAGAGTGGCCTGCTCCTGACTAGGGCTCAGAAGTTAAGCCTGGAAACTGAGTGATTGCTGATAATGAAAAAGAGGAAACTAGTGAAAATACACCAGCCTCATGAATCAGTCTTTGGTTATAAAAATGAGTCTGTTCTCCTTTCCAGATCATTTCAGAAGACTTCGCAGGACTAGACTTGCTTAGGGACATCTTGTTTTTCACAGTAAGTTACTCTAGTAAGCAGCAAGTGTGGACTCTAACTCCCTTTCTGACAAAATATCTCTCTTTAGGCTTTCTCTAACCTCCTCTTTACTCTCCACCACCTCCAGTCATTCACTTTCACAACAATAGGCTTTTTTTTTCTTTTTTTTAATCAACCAGTCTTTCCCTCTGTTCCTTTTCATGTTCAAGTCTGTTAAATAAACCTGGTGTCTTAACTTTCTTTTTCTAGTTAAAAAGGCAACCAAAAAAAAAAAAAAAGAAAGAAAGACATACACACACACAAGCTGTCCACGCCACACTCTCTTAGGAGAAGTCCAGGGCATGCTTACATGTGAGGCAATAATAAGAAAGAGAGAAGGGACATTTGCAAATCCATTTCTTTGGGTGAATCTAGCTCCTCCTGGCAGAGAGCTGTGTTTATGTTACAAGTACGCTCTTATTTTTTCTTTTTCTTGTTAAGAGTATTACCCTGGCCCCGAAAGTCACTCCATGTATAATAAGTGCAGTTCTAATGACTATTGATTGGGAAATCCCAGCCTTTCATTTGGCTGTCAGCTCCACCTGGTGAGTTAGAAATAATCAATAGCAAGGTGGGGGCTGTAGCAGCAGCACAGAATGTGTCTCCCCCGGGTTGGGGGTGCTGAGGGTGGGTACTCGGGTTTGGGGAAGGAAGTCCGGTGTATGGCAGCCTGGGGAACATACTGCGATTTCCAAAAATGTATGAAGCAGTACCAGAGAGGAGGTCTAGCCAAAGTAGACATAGCCGTGTCTTAAGATAATTCCAGAAATGTGCCACATAGCATAGCAAACTGATCACAGGCTGTCTTCTGTCACCTGGGGGAACAGCTTTCAAGGCAAGTGCTGGTGTTTTGAACGGGGTGGCAGTATGAATGGGCAAGCAGTAGAGTGCAATGATTACACCCACATTTTGCAGGATCGGACATCCTGAGCTGAACTCTCAGTACTAACATTCATGCATGGTGGGGTCTTGGGAAGGCCATTTTAACTCACAGAGCCTCAGTTTTGTCACCTGTAAAATAGTCACTTCATTAATACCTACCTCAGAGGGATTTCTGAGGATGTAGTGATCCATGTAAAGCACTTAGCTGTACTTGGCACTTCATAAACACTCCATGGTATTAGCTGCTGCTATTGCTGTTACTGTTAATAATACGACTGACCCCAGCTGGCCCCTGCTCTGTGGCCAACTAGTGGTTCTGGCTGCAGTACACCCTCCAGGCTAAACTCGACAGGAGACACTCATGGTTATTTAGGAATTCCAAGGAAAGCTGTATTTCATCAATGAGCCAAACAAATATAAACCACATATCAGGTTCTTGTGTCTAGACTTTATGTAGGATGTATAAACAACTGAAACTGTGAACCTGAATGTGTGATGTTGTTTATCCTTCTGAAATTTTCTCTAGTTGGTTTCAGCCGGATGAAAATTTGAATCTTTTATCTCCATGCCTTCTTCTTTCTGTTTCTCCCTATGGCATAACAGTTGAAAATCTAGGCCACACACCAAATAATCAGCTACTGCTTGGTCTTTGCACAACTTTCCCACCAAAGGATGGTGCATACTTTACTCCAACACTTCTGGTAACTAAAACTCTTTCTGCAACTCTTATGGCAGTCCAGCCTTTTGAATAAACTTCTTATTTTGGTATAATTTTATATCTACAGGAAAACTGAAAAAAACAGACCCCTCTTTGTCCCTTGTCTTCTAGAATTGTTGCCTGTTGTTTTGTCACTCAGTTGTGTCTGACTCTTGCAGTGTTGCAATGCCACGCCCACCAGCCTCCTCTGTCCATGGGATTCTCCAGGCAAGAACACTGGAGGGGGTTGCCATTTCCTTCCCCAGGGGATCTTCCGGACCCTGGGATCAAACCCAGGTCTCCTGCATTAGCAGGTGGATTCTCGACCACTGAGCCACTAGGGAAGCCCATTCTAAGATATTGCCAACAACTGTATTCTCATGGACTTCTGTGAGCAAGGGATTTATCCTCTTCCCCCACCCACAGGCAGAGTGCTTGTCTCCACGTCTCCAGTGCTGGGCTGAGCTGCTTGGATTACTTGGTCCAGAGGCAGAGTGACCGTGACATGAGCAGAGAGGCCTTTAACACCTTTAGCACTAAGCCTGGTGGTTGCCTGCCAGTGAGCCACCATGAGACGTGCATTCTGTAGACAGCGGTGCTCCAAAAAAGATGAGGGACACGTGAAAAGACCGGAGTCACACCTCCTCCTGGAGTGAAGTCCAGCTTACCTGCAGCCTGATGCAAAACTGCTCTGCAAAGTCCAGCTTGGACCAGCCAGACCACACTCTCCTGCAGACCCATGAGCAGGAAACAAATGCTCCCTGATGTAAACCACTGAGTTTGGGGGTAGTTTTTTTCCTCAGCACCATTTGTGGCTAATCTGGCTGATGTCCTCTCTGTTTTAAGTCAGGACTTCATAAGCCACTTTGCTAAATTCCTTGCTGACGCTGCAGAGTGTTTCTATAACAGCCTCCTGGAATATCCACCCCAGAGTCATATCCCAGTGGTAACTTAGGAATTTAGTTTAATAGTCATCTAGTCCAGGAATTACACAATACAGTCCTCCACACCCCCTGGGTTTCCGATTTAATTTATCAGCAATGGGGTCTAGGCATCAGTATTTTATAAAAGTTCCCTGGATGGGAACAACATGCAACCAAGACGGAAAACCATTGGCCAGGGGGGTGAGATGTGGAGCCTATGCTGTGTTTTGGGGAGGAAGAAGCTAAGGAAACCAGAGAAGGCAGAAAATCCCAACCAGGCCACGTGAAGGCCTATGCAGTGATCGCAGGGGTACCCCGGGTAGGGTTCCTGTTACGGTCACGACAGCTACAAATCTCATGGGTCACTGTCACTCGCTCCGTGGGCGAAAAACCAAAGCTCAGGCCCAGGACCAGTGACATCCATAGGCACTGAAACGTCGAGAAACCGTGCGATTTCCCCAAAGGAGGATCAGCCAGAGCCATCACAGCGGGGCGGGTGGATAAACAAGAAACTTTTCGTCCAGAAAGTCTTTTTTAAGACTGCACCTTGGGAGGCCTGTTTAATTATGATGCCTCCAACTTTCTAACCGAAGAGATTTTTGTTCCCTTTTAAATAAACAACCCAGTTTACAAGTTTTTGCAACCCATTTTCAACTCCTCTGGGCACCCTTGGACTTGTCAGCTGTGGTTCCAAGTAATCGCTCTGCTCAAATTATGTTGATTAGAAATCTATAAAGTCTGACATTAAGCCTTGACATAAACAGGATCAACGACAGGTGATAAAATTATAAAGAAAAAACTAATTAGAAGGAAAGAACAGAGTGGTTACAGGTCAGAAAGGCCCTGGTTCAAGTTTGGATTCACTGTTTATGAGCTGAGGGATCTCAGGCAAATTGCTTTAGCTTCTTTGCCTCCATTTCTTGTAGACATGGAATGAAGTGCAGAATTTTTTCACCAGAGTTCTGGTGAGGAAGACACTAACGTAAGGCAAACTGTACTTCCCCGGGGGTGGCAGACAGTTGAGGGAAGAATGAAAATAGCTCTAAAGGAAGGGAGAAATAGGAGGGGAAGTGGGGGCCAAGAGGGACTCTGGGGACAAACCTAGACAACTTATTAAAAAGCAGGGACATCACTTTGCAGACAAAGATTTGTATAGTTAAAGCTATGGTTTTTCCAGTAGTCATGTACAGACGTGAGAACTGGATCATAAAGAAGGCTGAGCACAAAAGAATTGATGCTTTTGAATTGTGGTGCTGGAGAAGACTCTTGAGAGTGACTTGTATGGCAAGGAGATCAAACCGGTCAATTCTAAAGGAAATCAACCTTGAATATCCATCGGAAGGAGTGATGCTGAAGCTGAAGCGCCAATACTTTGGCCACCCGATGCGAAGGGCTGACATTGGGAAAGACCCTGATGCTGGGAAAGACTGAAGGTGGGAGGAGAGGACAGAGGAGGAGATGGTAGAGTGTCGTCATCAACACAGTGGACATGCGTTTGAGAAAACTCCAGGAGATAGGGAAGGCTGCCGTGCTGCAGTCCATATGGTCCCAAAGAGCCGGACGTGGCTTTAGGGACTGGACGACAATAAGAAAGATCCACAAGGGCTTCTCAGGCGGGGTTAGGAGTGAAGAACCCACCTGCCAGCACAGGAGACGTGGAGACAGTGGGTTCGATCCCTGGGTGGGGAGATCCCCTGGAGGAGGGCGTGGTAACCCTCTCCAGGATTCTTTCCTGGAAAACCCCATGGACAGAGGATCCTGGCAGGCTACAGTCCATGGGGTCACAAAGAGTCAGACATGACTTAGCATGCATGCCGAGATCCACAGCACTTGTCACAGTTCCCAGAGCCGGATTTGAGAAGGTTGCAGACGGTCTAGCTCTAACATGGCCTTATAATATCAGTGTTGTTGTGAGGGTAAAAATGTGCTAAAATGTAGAAAAGCATTTGTTCCAGCACAAAGAGAGTATCAGACAAATGGGTGATACTAGACCACTTATTATTATCATGACTGTTCTCATTATTAATTTTTCCTATTTTTAAAGATAGCTAACAGGCATCCATTTATTCCAAAATGTTTACTTTAAAAGCCCATGGCACTACAGGAAGCATTGATTAATGTAACCTACAAAATAAAAAAGAAAGTGAAGGATTTTTCTGAGGACTTCAGAACCCAACTGTACTTTCAGCTCAACTGTTTGACAATTTCAGGCTCAAGCACGGGTGAACTAAGTGAAGTTTTGGGGTTGCTAAGAGGATGCAGTCCACAGAGGCCATGCTGATCACATGCAGGACTGCAAGCTGAGTGATGGGGGCACGTCTGTGTGTTTCCAGAGTTTCCAAAACCGTTCATGACAGTGTAGGGAACAGGAGAGAAGGGCTGAAGGGAGTGCAAGGAATGAAATAATGAAGGACTGATGCCCTTTCCAATCCAAAGAAACAAAAATGTGGCCCGAAATAAAAGAAGTTCTGATATCAAATTTCTCTTCCTAATTTGCTCCATTTGTACTTGGCCAAGGAAATTGTCCAGTGTCTCTGACACGTTGAGGACAAATCACTAACGAAGATCTCTGCGTGTGCGTGCAGCAGCAGCTCTGCTAAAGGTCGGCAGAACCCAGAGAGACCTGATGGCAGGCGTGGGAAGGGCTGGCCTGGGGAAACGAGTCACCAGGAAAGGGAGGCTCCTCTTTCTGGGGCGGAAAACTCAGCCTCTGCACTGGTGCCAAACCAAACCTCAGAGATATAGTTTTGGGTGAAGTAGAAAAGAATAGCTTTATTGCTTTGACAGGCAAAGGAGACACAATGGGCTTGTGCCTCAGAAACTGTGTGTCCCAACCCAGGGAGGACTTGGTGAGGAGTTCTATGGGCTTCCCTGGTGGCTCAGAGGGTAAAGCGTCTGTCTGCAATGCAGGAGACCTGGGTTTGATCCCTGGGTCAGGAAGATCCCCTGGAGGAGGAAATAGCAACCCACTCCAGTATTCTTGCCTGGAGAATCCTATGGACAGAGAAGCCTGGTGGGCTACAGTCCACAGGGTCGCAAAGAGTTGGACATGACTGAGCAACTTCACTTTCACTTTCTATGGCAATGGTTCAAGGGCAAGCTTGCTGATAAGATTAGGGTGCGTGCAGGTCTGCAGTCCCTTAAGCTGGTCTCGGGTGATCTCCTGATAAACTTCTCTGGTTCCTTTAACCTAGCCTCAGGTGGCCTTCTCAATGGGGGCTTTAGTTCTTCAGAAGAACTCAAAGATACTGTTCCATGTAGTGATGGACATGAGTTTGAGCAAGCTCCAGGAGTTGGTGATGGACAGGGAAGCCTGGCGTGCTGCAGTCCATGGGGTTGTAAACAGTTGGGCATGACTGAGCGACTGAACTGAACTGAGCAGACTTCTTGGAGCAGGACCCTGCACCGAGGCTGCACTGGTGTTTCTTGGCTGCCCCTCCCTCCTCTCTGCATCCCCTCCCTTCCCTGACTGTATGGGTCTGACTCTTTGGGACCCCATGGACTGTAGCCCACCAGGCTCCTCTGTCCATGGTATTCTCCAGGCAGGAATACTGGAGTGCGTTGCCATTCCCTTCTCCAGGGGATCTTCTGGACCAAGGAATCAAACCCACATCTCCTGCATTAGCAGGTGGATTCTTTACTGTCTGGGCCACCAGGGAACCTGAACCCTGATTAGCAACTACCCTTATTAGCAACTGTTTGAATCAACCTATTGGAACTCAGGGAAGGTCATGGAGGCTGGAGTCTATTCCCTACAAACAAGAAACAGGAAACACAGAAAGCTTTCTGTGCCCAGGAGCCCCACAGGGTCCTGCTCAGTTTCATTCCCTGCAGTGCTCAAGGTGGGAAGAACCAAGTGCCCTAACATTGGACTGAGAAATGCAAAGCCAAAGAGAAACCACTTTATTCTATACTCAGCAAAATCCTCCCTCATCTGGGGAACAATGTAGCTTCCAGTTGCAAATCTGCTCCAAACACTCCCTGCTGTTGTGAAACTTTCTTCAACTGAATGGGAGACCATCAGCATGAACCAGTGTTGCTTAAAGAAATATAATTTTGTACCTAAGATGAGATGCCCTTTGGAGACACTGAATTATTCATCTCCATGAACACTACTGTGTGAGCCCTGTGCCCTGTAGATTTAGGATGTATCTTGTCTCCAGCAAATCCCATCAGAAAGGAGGCTAGAGATGTGGGCTTCTATTTATATTTCTCTTATACACTTTCAGAACGTGTTCATGTAGGGCCTTTAGTTCATTACAGCTGTGAGTATTTAAGAAAGTATTTGCTGAACTAGGTTCACTGGCATGAAATGTAAGACACATTCTGATGTATACTCCTTTCACCTCCAAAAGACTATAAAAAAGATGGAATCTCCACAACTTAGTCCTGGGGCTAGAAGGAGAAGTGTTCTTGTTTCCCAAGGTAAGGTAATTTTAGTCATAATTCCTTCCCAACCATAACAGTGGAACAAATCATTTTCCCTTATCTCGGTATCAGGACCCTTTGGCTATGATCTCTATAATCTCTCTTTCTTTCTCTCTCTATATATACACATATACAAGTGCATGTGTGTGTAGCCTGGCAGGCTACAGTCCAAAGGGTCACAAAGAGTCAGACACGACTAAAGCGACTTAGCCACTGGGGAATGCCTGCATATACATATACATGTATATATATCATGGGGCTTCCCCAGCGGCCCAGTGGGTCAAGAATCTGCCTGCAATGCAGGAATTGCAGGGGGCACAGGCTTGATCCCTGGGTTGGGAAGATCCCCTGGAGGTGGAAATGGCAACCCCCTCCAGGATTCTTGTTGGGAGAATCCCATGGACAGAGGAGCCTGGCGGGCTATAGTCCAAAGGGTCACAAAGTCAGACACAACTATGTCTGTGGATTTCTTTATACAGAAAGAAATTACAAACGCAGTAACTACATCCCACTTCATTCTGTATGAGTTGAACCATCTTAATAGTAAAGAATAAAATTTTATGAACTCAAGACCATCCCAGAACATTAATATACGAAATAAAATTGGTGGGAAAAAACAGTACCTGTCATGAAGCCAGTAAAGACAGTTTACACGGAAAGAATGTTTTTAAACGTACTCGCTACACCATTGGCCACAGGAAACTCCTGACACTCTTGCCGCTCAGGGATCTTGACCTGAGGAGGATGGTTGGCCCTATGAGGCATTGGGCAATCCTTAAACTATTTCTGTCACAAGCAGAGTGGGGGCGGCACCGAGTGAGGGAGGGCTGAGGTTGCTGCTGGACATTTGACGGCCACGCGTGGACAGTAATTCTCTGGCCCCGAACGTCACTGATGCCTGTTCAGAACCCCCATTGCAGCTGTGGTCCTTGGGAATGCCAACAGAGAAACTGAGGAATCAAAGTTAGACCGAGAGCTGAAAACAAGAGCTGGAAAGTGGTACAGCCAGGCTGGATGTCGGGGACTCTGTTCATGCCAGAAAGAAGAAGGAGCAGCAGAGAAAATGGAATAAAAGGCGCCCCGATATATAACCAACGTGCATACGCTACCTGAACTCTACCTTCCCCTGGAAGGAGTTAGACCACAAAGTCTAAATACATCACAGCACTGAAGAAAAAAAAAGAAAAGAAAGAAACACATACCATTAACGGAACAAAACTTTATAGGAATTTCTGGAAAATGGGAAGCAAACGGAGTCGAACTGATAGGTAAAGCAAACGACAACCCAAAATAGGGTAGGACAGGACTCTGGGAAAAAATTTCAAACAAGACAGAATCCATTTAGAAGGCATAGGACAGTGTTCCCGAAAGTGGGCAGCACATTCGAATCTGGGCATCGTTAACGTTTTCAGTGCTCAAGCCACACCCCAGACCAACTAAATCACAATCACTGGGAGAGGGGTGGAAGGGGAGATGCTACCTGAACATTCCCGTAAGCTTCCCTGGTGATTCCAGCGTGAAGACAAATTCGGAAATCACTGCTGTAGGAAAAACCAAAGGGAAAGTAATAGTAATCAACTGAAGCAGTACTTCTCAGAATTTCACCTGCCTGTGAATCACTAAACGCCCCAGATGTAGATTCTGTTCCAGCAGGTTTGGGTGAGGCCTGAGAGTCTGTGTCTTTAATCAGCCTTCAGGGGCTGCCCACGCTTCCGGCTCATGGATCACTGTTCGAAGAACAAGGAACTGAAGAGAAACAAGCAGCCCAGCCCTACCCCTCACCCCAGCCGCCCCCAGTTCCCATCGGTACCCAAACTGCGTCTAGTGTTCGTCCTCTGGTTAGAGCACTGAGGCTAGTCCTCTAAACTTAGTGGAGGGGAGGCCGGGAGGCGGCCAGCAGGAAAGTAAAGAAACCTAAGGGCACTCCGGGCCAGCACAACAGACGGCGAGAAAGAAGGAGATAAAGGCCAACGAGCCCAGGAGCCGAAGGTATTCGAGGCATCGTTTTTATCCACAAGGAAACAAAACAAGGCCATAGGTTATAGCGAAAGTGTTTCTGGCAATGACCTTAATTACCAAAATTAGTGAAGTCTTACAACTAAGCATTAAATAGCCAGTAAGGGAAATCAACCCAGAATACTCGTTGGGAGGACTGATGCTGAAGCTGAAGCTGAAGCTCCAGTATTTTGGTCATCTGATGTGAACAGCCGACTCATTGGAAAAGTCCCTGAGGCTGGGAAAAATTGAAGGGAAGAAGAGAAGTGGGTGACAGAGGATGCGGTGGTTGGAAGGCATCACCGATGCAATGGACAACTTCGGCAAACTTCGGGAGATGGTGAGGGGCAGGGAGGCCTGGCACGCTGCAGTCCGTGGGGGTGCAAAGAGTCGGACGTGACCGGGTGATGGAACAACAACAGCAATTATGTTACGGAAGAATAAGTACTGATATGGAAAGAAACTGATTATGTAACTTTAATTTTAAAAATAGGAGGGAAATAATAAATGAGTGAGCAAGAAGCACTTTTAAGAGTAAATATACCTACTAAGTGAAGTAGGTATTTTCCAGCACAAGTTGGAATCAAAATTGCCACGAGAAATATCAATAACCAGATGACACCACCCTTATGGCAGGAAGCAAAGAAGAACTAAAGAGCCTCTTGATGAAAGTGAAAGAGGAGAGCAAAAAAGTAGGCTTAAAACTCAACATTCAGAAAACTAAGATCATGGAATCTGGTCCCATCACTTTGTGGCATATAGATGTGGAAACAATGGAAACAGTGACAGACTATTTGGGTGGGGGCCTCCAAAATCACTGCAAATGATGACTGCAGCCATGAAATTAAAAGACACTTGCTCCTGGGAAGAAAAGTTATGACCAACCTAGACAGCATATTAAAAAGCAGAGACATTACTTTGCCAACAAAGGTCCATCTAGTCAAAGCTGTGGTTTTCCAGGGGTCATGTATGGATGTGAGAGTTGGACCATAAAGAAAGCTGAGCACTGAAGAATTGATGCTTTTGAACTGTGGTGTTGGAGGAGACTCTCGAGAGTCCCTTGGACTGCAAGGAGATCCAACCAGTCCATCCTAAAGGAGATCAGTCCTGAGTGTTCATTGGGAGGATTGATGTTGAAGCTGAAACTCCACCTGATGCGAAGAGCTGACTCACTGGATAAAACCCTGATGCTGGGAAAGATTGAGGGCCAGCGGAGAAGGGGACGACAGAGGATGAGATGGCTGGATGGCATCACCGACTAAATGGACATGACTTTGGGTGGACTCCGGGAGTCGGTGATGGACAAGGGAGGCCTGGCGTGCTGCGGTTCATGGGGTTGCAAAGAGTCAGACATGAGTGAGTGACTGAACTGAACTGAGAACCTAAAATGATACAAATGAACTTATTTACAAAACAGAAACAGACTCACAGACATAGAAACTAATTTATAGTTACCAAAGGGGAAAGATAGTGGGGAGGAATAAATTAGGAGCTTGGGGTTAACATATACACACTATTATATATAAAGCAAATAACTAAAGGACCTATTATATGGCACAGAAAAGTCTTCCTAATACTCTGTGATCACCTATATGAGAAAAGAATCTGAAAAATGGATATATGTATATGTATAACTGACTCACTTAGCTATACAGCTGAAAGTAACACAACACTGTAAATCAACCATACTCCAATAAATTCTTTAAGAAAGAGCTTATACACTTGCAGATTACTTGTCATTACGTCTTTGGAAGGGGTGGTGGAATTGTAGGTGATTCTTATCTTCTTGGGCTTGCCTGGTGGCTCAGATGGTTTAGCGTCTGCCTGCAATGTGGGAGACCTGGGTTCAATCCCTGGGTCAGGAAGATCCCCTGGAGAAGGCAATGGCAACCCACTCCAGTATTCTTGCCTGGAGAATCCCATGGACAGAGGAGCCTGGTGGGCTATAGTCCATGGGGTCGCAAAGACCCCATCTTCTTCTTAGTAGAGACAAGATAATAGAAATAGGACTCTTTTCCTCAAAACAAAATATTTAGGTCTCAAACATTACTTAGTCTTACTCCCAATGCCCAGAGGTTAGTTAAGCTGCTCCTGATGGCCTTCTCAGGTCCCTGGTGCCTGCTACCAGCAACATCTATGGTTACTAAGAGCCTGTGCTGCCGACCACCTCCGCCCCACAACCCAGTGCCATTTGGTTAACGGATGGTCTGGTGTTATTAAGGAGCTCTCCTAACCTTGGGCTCTGACACCACCCAAGAGCTCTCAGAGCTTGACCTATAAGCCCAGCTCATTGCTCCCAGGGCAAAGAACCCTGATTCTGAGTGTGGCAGTCATTCAGGGATGAAACGAGACCAAAAACTATTATAAATAGTGACTAGCCATCACACATTTGTTCTGGTTTCATGTCTCAAAATGGTACCCTTACTAGGTAGCCTGTCCCATCTCAAGGACTTTTGTTTAAGACAAAAGTCTTAAAATCAACTTGTGTGTTCCCAATCATAAGGCCCCATATTTCTTTATTTTTATTATTTTTTTTAAATGCCAAAAACATTTTGTGTTGGAGGATAGCCAGTTAACACTGTTGTGATGGTTTCAGGTGAACCATGAAGGGATCAGCCATACATATCCAGTCTCCATTCTCCCCCAAGCCTCATATAGCCTGACATTACACTTATAATTCCTACACTGGCAGGTTTGGGGAGAGCGGTTTATGTGGATACCTGGGATCCTCCTTGACTTCTCAGGATTCCTGAGGTTGACACACTGATGATGTTCCTTCTCATGACCCCAACATTGACTTAAAAAAAAAAAAAGGTTTCTGAAGAAGCTTGTGGCACAGTACTTCACTGATGAACATATTAACACAACAGGAACTTTGTTTTTTAAAAATTAATAATCCAGAAGACAATAAGTGAACAAAATTTAAGACTATAGGTCATAAGTGACTGCTATACCATGGGTCCAATTACAACACCATTTAGCTATTTTAACAGCACTTGATGCAGAAAGAAAAATTGATCAGAGTATTTCAACTCTCCCTCCCTGCAAATATTGACATGGCATTTCAAGTTTCTGGCTAAAGATTCATGGGAAGTTGCTTCTGGTAGACCATCAGTCATTCTGTGTCATTATGAACAACCTCAGATCTGAAGTTATTAGCTTTTTAACCCTTCTTTGTAATTAGATCAGCATAATTTTCTGTAAAAAGTCAATAAATCAATAAGTCAGCCAAAGGAAATATTTCCCACCTCAGGCAACATATAATTAGCCTATTAGCCTCAAATGTCTTTGAAGTAAATTGCTTGAAGTTTATTGTCGAGTTAAATTCCTCCAATTTGCTAAGCATCTATCATAGAGTTGTTTACATGTCATACTATACAGTAATTATAATTAAGCTCTTTGTTTAGCCATTTTTTTTTCATTTAGAGCCCTTTCTTATTAAAATGGAAGAACTCTCTACACACTAAGAAGAAAGCTAGAAGCTATCATTATAAAATAGGAGAGCCAAACAAGTCACCTCTATCACAGTCACCTAGCTCAAAAATGTTGTTTGTAAATATGTTTTCTATTATATTACCTTTCTAAAGTTTTATAAGTTTATCTTTCTAAAATTTCACAGGAAAGACACTCTAAAATTGCAGCTAATGAAAGACCAACCATGATTCTGGAAATCATCAAGGCAAGTGCTGTGAGCACAAAAGAACTTGACAACTAAAAAAAGTCTGAAAAGTAACAATATCCTTTACCAAATATTCCAACTAGTAAAATTATGTATGCCCGTTAGTCAGCTAATACTCTGGCATTCAGTTTCACCAATCAGTCTTCTCTGAGTTTGGCAACACTGATAGATTTTCCAAAGCCCCGCCATTCCTGGTGGATTTAACAGCACTGGATTTCTTTTGTTGTTGTTGCTTTTAGTGAAAAAAAAATTTGACTTTTTTCTTTTTCTTTTTATTAAAAAAACTCTTTTTTTTTTTTTTTTTTTACCAAGCTTTGTGCCGAGAGCTGATTTTCAATAGATTGCACAGTGGGGACTACTCTGCTATGTATGAAACCCCCAACCCCAAAGCACTGGATTTCTAACTGTTCAAAGCTAAAAGCTACAGACTACAAGGTATCAACCAAGAGACAGAGGCTCTATTAAGCTCTTGTCAAAAAACATCTAGCCAAAACCTTGCTCATTTCCAAGCAATCATTCTAGACCTCAAGGGCCCAAGAGCCAAAACAAAGGAAGCTGCGCAGGGGCCAGCGCGCCCCCGCGGGAGGGCCGCAGCGCGGCTGGGGGAAAAGCCGGCCCTGAGACGGCGCCTCTCTCAGTGTCGGGCATGTTGCTGAGACGGTTGCTGGAAGTGGCTTTTTATAAACAAGAACATAATATATTGGCTATCTCTGTTTTTCAGGGATAGGGTTTAAAAATTAGAAAAAATGTGTCACCAATATGTAGTACAAGAAGACAGTAAAGACCAACAAGAAATCATTTGCTCCCAGTTTCTTCTCATGCAAAACTCAATACATCTCAAAGTGAAACCCATGTCCTCTTCCTCATCTCTAAAATCCTGGCTTGTCATCCCATGAGTCTATTTTATTCAATGGTGTGTGTCATTATTCTTCAATCAAATAGGCACAAATTCTTAAAGGCATCTTTTATCCTTCCTTCTTTATGTATCAACTCAATTTATCATGAAGTCCTATCAATAATTCAAAATAATTCATTTCTGTTCTTCCCTATTTCTTCAGATAGGTTCTCAGCCTAAAGCTTCATTAAGATATTCCTAAACATAGAACATAACCTAACAATAGATCACATAACTTACTGGTTTTATTCATTAACATAATGTAAGTTCAGTTCAGTTCAGTTGCTCAGTCATGTCCGACTCTTTGCAACCCCATGAATCGCAGCACGCCAGGCCTCCCTGTTCATCACCATCCCCCGGAATTCACTCAGACTCACATCCATCGAGTCCGTGATGCCATCCAGCCATCTCATCCTCTGTCGTCCCCTTCTCCTCCTGCCCCCAATCCCTCCCAGCATCAGAGTCTTTTCCAATGAGTCAAGTCTTCTCATGAGGTGGCCAAAGTACTGGAGTTTCAGCTTCAGCATCATTCCTTCCAAAGAAATCCCAGGGCTGATCTCCTTCAGAACGGATCTCCTTGCAGTCCAAGGGACTCTCAAGAGTCTTCTCCAACACCACAGTTCAAAAGCATCAATTCTTCGGCATTCAGCCTTCTTCACAGTCCAATTCTCACATCCATACATGACCACAGGAAAAACCATAGCCTTGACTAGACGGACCTTAGTTGGCAAAGTAATGTCTCTGCTTTTGAATATACTATCTAGGTTGGTCATAACTTTTCTTCCAAGGAGTAAGTGTCTTTTAATTTCATGGCTGCAATCACCATATGCAGTGATTTTGGAGCCTCCCAAAAATAAAGTCTGACACTGTTTCCACTGTTTCCCCATCTATTTCTCATGAAGTGATGGGACCAGATGCCATGATCTTTTTCTGAATGTTGAGCTTTAAGCCAACTTTTTCACTCTCCTCTTTCACTTTCATCAAGAGGATTTTTAGCTCCTCTTCACTTTCTGCCATAAGGGTGGTGTCATCTGCATATCTGAGGTAATTGATATTTCTCCCAGCAATCTTGATTCCAGCTTGTGTTTCTTCCAGCCCAGTGTTTCTCATGATGTACTCTGCATATAAGTTAAAGAAGCAGGGTGACAATATACAGATGTAAATGTCCCAATTTATAATTTTATATTTTCATCTTGCTTTCTCCAGTGAAAAATCTATTTCCTTGGGATTGGAACCTGATAACCATGAAATAAGAGCTCTTAGAATTGATTGAAATAGGATGTGATTCTATTCAAATAACATTTTTGGACTTATTATAGAGTTTACCTTTCTAAATCAAAAGTCATTTATGCCAAATACAGAGTGTCTCCCTTTTTCCTCTTTTTTAAAATTCTATTTCATTTTATTGGAGTAGATTTGCAATGTTGTGTTCATTTCAGGCATACAGCATAGTGATTCAGTTATGCTGTTGTTTAGTTGTTAAGTCCAACTCTTTTGTGACCCTATGGACTATAGCCCACCAGGCTTCTCTGTCCTTGGGATTTTCCAAGCAAGAATCTTGGAGTGGGTTGCCATTTCCTTCTCAAGGGGATCTTCCCAATCCAGGGATCAAATCTGTGTCTCCTGCTTGGCAGGTGGATTCTTTACTACTGAGCCGCCTGGTAAGATTCAGCTATACAAATACATATATCCATTTTTTTCTTTTCCCATGTAAGTTATTACAGAATATTAAGTAGAATTTCCTGTGCTATACAATAGGTCCTTATTGGCTCTCAAGCTTATATATAGTAGTGTATGTATGTTAATTCCAATCTCCTAATTTATCCCCCTCTATCTTTCCCCTTTGGTAACCATAAATTTGTTTTCTGGAATCTGTGAGTCTGTTTTGTGAATAAGTTTATTTATATCATTCTTTTTAGATTCCATATATAAGTGATATCCTATGTCTGACTTACTTTACTTAGTTTGATAATCTTTAGGTCCATCCAAGTTGCTGCGAATGCCAGTATTTCATTCTTCTTAAAGGACTGAGTAATATTCCATTATAAATAAGTGCGTACCACATCTTCTCTATCTGTTCTTCTGTTGATGTATATTTAGATTGCTTCTGTGCCTTGGCTATTGTCAAAAGTGCTTCTGTGAACATTGGGGTGCATGTGTCTTTTCATCTCCCTCATTCCAAATACTGTATTAGTTATTGTGTGCTTCAAAGTCCTGGGGCTGAAAGATCTGCTTTTTGAATAATCCTCTCCTTCCACGGCTGCTGGCAGAAGGCCTGAGTTCATCCTGTGTGGCTACACGGGCTGCCTGAGAATCTTCACAACGTGGCTGGCTTCTGCCAGGACGAACAGTCCAAGAGCAAAAAAGGCAAAGCCAGGATGCTTCTTGCGGTCTGTCTTTGGAAGTTACACATCATATTCTCATTGGTTTCACAGGTCAGCCCCACCCATTGTGGAAGAGGATTGTCCAACAGTGGGAATACCAGGAAACAGAGATTACTGAGGGCTGTTGAAGAGGACGGATACAATGTCAACAACAAACGATCATGACTGTGCATGTTGCCGTCATCAAACATTTTTGCAGGTCACTATTTCATTTTATAATTTCCCAGTTTACAAATATATCTTTGATTAGAAGAGTAACTTCTAGATTGGAAATTAGAAAGACAGTAACCTAAAGTTTAGAAACAAAGTCATAGAAATGGAACCTGTTACTTGAGTTCAGATAACTCTAGACAACCTATTGGAATAAACGGCTACAACAAATCTCAGTTCCACATGCTTATATTTATTTATATACCCTCTTTCTTGTTATGTGAAGTGAAAGTCACTCAGTTGTGCCCAACTCTTCGTGACCCATGGACTGTATAGAATTCTCCAGGCCAGAACCCTGGAAGGGGTTGCGATTTCCTTCTCCAGGGGATCTTCCCAACCCAGGGATCGAACCCAGATCTCCTGCACTGCAGGCAGATTCCTTGCCAGCTGAGCCACAAGCGAAGCCCAGAAACTCTATAGACACCACATGATCATGGGTTTTGATTTCACCTCATCTCTTAAGTTGATACCCGAGGTACATTGCAGATTCAATTACAGCTTTAATAACCTCATCTTTGCCACTCAAAATGTGGTCTAAGGACCAGCAATTTCATCACTATCTTGGAATTTGTTAGAATTGCAAACTGATGAGCCTCACTTCAGACCCATTGAATTAGAATCTGTGTTTTTAGCGAGATGGGAGATAATCTGTGTGGGGTTGTTTGTCTGGAACTGCTTCACAGACTGAAAGCTGTTATGTCACATTTTTTACCTCTTTAAAGAAAAACACCTACAGGGTCCATCTACATGGCAGGCATCTCAGATCACAGTTGACTGAGTGGCATCACTATAACCTCGTGTGCTGGACAGCCTCTCTTGGCTTTTCCCAGGGAAAAAAGCAAAAATTCATTGCTATTCCTCTCTGTAAAATCTAAGTGTGCAGATAGACAGAACTGAATGTGAGGAATACATTTTTTCATTTTTGTTTTGTTTTCTCCTACTGTACTGAATACAAAGGCATTAGGTTCTTTCCAAGACAGTAAAGGATCTGCGTGCAACACAGGAGACCTGGGTTCGACCCCCGGGTTGGGAAGATTCCCCCAGGAAGAGATTGGCAACCCACTCCAGTATTCTTGCCTGGAGAATTCCATGGACAGAGGAGGCTGGTGGGCTACTGGCCTTTGAGTCACAAAGAGTCGGACACGACTGAGTGACTAAGAACACACATGGTGAAAATCTTACAAAAACACAAAACGTACAAAAGATAAAATCACGATTCTCTTCAGATAAAATGCCAATTCCCACCATGAACTTGGGCAAATCATCAGCTCACTCCTAGTCTCAATTTTCTCATGAGTAGAATACAGGTCAACAGAGGAACACATCAGGTTTTTCTGTTTACCTTTTTTGCACTTCTACAGTCATGCAGAAAGTCAGTCCTTTCTTTCAGTCAGTCCTACCATCTGGAAGGAATGGATAGAGAGGAGTTTTCTAGATAATATTCTGGAAATTGGAGCTGCAGGGCTCTTCACTTTAGAGACGAAAGGACTGAAGTTTACCTGAGGCTTCGCACCAAGTAAGTGCAGAGCTGAATGGAGTGACTCCATCTGTGCGAAGTTGTTGCTGTTCAGCCGCTCAGTCATGTCCTGCTCTTTGCGACCCATGGACTGCAGCGCGCCAGGCCTCCCTGTCCTTCACCATCTCCCAGAGCTTGCTCAAACTCATGTCCATTGAGTCAGTGTTGCCACCCAAAAATCTCATCCTCTGTCGTCCCCTTCTCCTCCTCCTTCAATCTTTCCCAGCATCAGGGTCTTTTCTAATGAGTCTGCCCTTCGTATCAGATGGCCAAAGTATTGGCGGTTCAGCTTCAGTATCAGTCCTTCTACTGAACACTCAGGACTGACTTCCTTTAGGATGGACTGGTTTGACCTCCTTGCAGTGAAGTTTAGCAAAGGTAAAAATAATTTATGGTAGAGGATGGTGAGAAATGCATGGCGCTTTCAGCTCCACACTTACTTCACATATGTGGAATCATTCCATTTGCACCCAGAGACCCTGCTTCCCTTCACTCAACATGATGATTCCGAGATCTGTGCACGTCATTGACACGTGAATAGTCAAATGCTGAAACTGAAATGAGATCTATGTAAAAGTCGATGTTTCACAAATACTTTCCCAATCTGGATAAATCAAATGAAGGTATTTGGAGGCCCTGAAATTTCCTTCTCCTCCCAGACACTGTAGAGTTAGGACATAAAATGTTGTCTCCCATTGAAGACCAAGCTCTAACTTTGCTGCCTTTCCTTAGGTTGGCTGAGATGGTCCTGAGATTACTATCACCAGTAGTAATGCACTGAACAATCATCCTGTCAGAACAGGGGGTCTGATAGTTGGACAGGGTTGCCTTTGCCTGGGGAGATGCCCAGCACTGCCAGTTACCAGATCTGATGGGAATCTTCCTGGAGAGCAAACAGCACCTGAGAAAAAAATCTTCTCTATCTGTCCCATGTCCCTATGGTAACATGTAATTATTACAGCCTCAAGGAAGAAAGCTTTTCTCTACCCAACAATATACTGCTTCAAAACCAGTTGTTCTGAATAGGATCATTCAGCACAAACTGACAGAAGAATAATGTATCAATCACAATAGTGATGAAAGTTTATGATGTGAGTCTTACCAACACGTTGACATTGAAATGAGGATTTGTCTGTGAGGTCACTAAGCTGTGACCCATCAAGAAACAAAAATAAAAGTCCTGGCCAAGATTCCATGGCCAATGGGAAGCAGATAATTGAGGCAATCACTTGGCAAATTCAAGCCAAAAAGCATACAAGAACAACAACACTGCTCATTGCTAATGGTGCTCTCTGTAGGATAACTGCAATTATGTGTCCTGGAGCAGAAAGGTTTAAGTGCTTTTTCCCAATTTCCATTCTTTGTGAGAAAAATTGCTTTCTGATATTTTTCAACATTGAGTAGCCACCCCCAGTTCAATTACAGGGATGATTTTAGGTATACATCGATGTAAATACAGCGCCTTTATCATTTTTCTAGACTTCCGATGAGTCTAAAGAAGATTGGCAAGATATTATCCTTGATGTTGAGGCCAAGATACTATGCTCGAAGGAAGATATCTTGGCTTACACTCACTTTTGATACAGTGAATGGCTACTTTGGAGCTGGTATTCATGAGGTGCAATGTACTATAGAGTATCATTGCAATAACAAGTTATAAAACTCATTTCAAACTGGCACAAGCCATGAAAAGCTTAGAGGTCAGTACCGCTGGAACCTGATAACATGTTCCGATCTGTGTTTCAGCTTGTCACAAATTTGTCTCTTTCCTCTGTGATGGCTTTATATTTTTCCCAGCTTTATTGAGACATAATGGACATATCACATGGTATAAATTTCAGGTATAGAAGGTGATGATCTGGTATGTGTATATATTGCAAAATGATTATGGCAATAAAGTTAGCTAATACATCCATCAACTCACATAGTAACCATCTTTGTGTGTGTATGGTAAGAATTTTTAAGATTTCTTCTCTTAGCAACTTTCAGTTCAGTTCAGTTCAGTTCAGTCACTCAGTCGTGTCCGACTCTTTGCGACCCCATGAATCGCAGCATGCCAGGCCTCCCTGTCCATCACCATCTCCTGGAGTTCACTCAGACTCACGTCCATCATGTCCGTGATGCCATCCAGCCATCTCACCCTCTGTCGTCCCCTTCTCCTCCTGCCCCCAATCCTCCCAGCATCAGAGTCTTTTCCAATGAGTCAACTCTTCACATGAGGTGGCCAAAGTACTGGAGTTTCAGCTTTAGCATCATTCCTTCCAAAGACATCCCAGGGCTGATCTCCTTCAGAATGGACTGGTTGGATCTTCTTGCAGTCCAAGGGACTCTCAAGAGTCTTCTTCAACACCACAGTTCAAACGCATCAATTCTTTGACGCTCAGCCTTTTTCACAGTCCAACTCTCACATCCATACATGACCACTGGAAAAACCATAGCCTTGACTAGACGGACCTTAGTCGGCAAGGTAATGTCTCTGCTTTTGAATATACTATCTAGGTTGGTCATAACTTTTCTTCCAAGGAGTAAGCGTCTTTGAATTTCATGGCTGCAGTCACCATCTGCAGTGATTTTGGAGCCCAAAAAAATAAAGTCTGACACTGTTCGTGATGGCTTTATTTTTAGGTAGAGTCTCTCCAAGTGGTAAAGACAGTAACAGCCAACCTAGCCTTGCTTTCTTTAACTTAGCTTCCCCAGTTGAACATAAGAACCTATTTCCTGATAGTTCCGACAAGGGTCTCAGGAATATCCAGCAGGGCCCACAGGGCCACAGATTCACTCAGAAGGGAAAGGTGGAGTTCATTGTTATCTTTCTGCCTGAAACCCTCAGGGAAGCTTAAGTTTGCAAATTCATCTCAAAGAGAACTGAAACTCGAGCTCATTGTGTTCAGTGGGGTGTTGTTAACAAAGCACATAATATCCAACAGAGCCCTGTGTTAAGCTGTCTAAGTTAAAAAAGAAATAAATGACAACGTTAACTCCTATTATCTGAGAGTTTATGACCTAGCAGGGAGGCAGGAATGAGAAATTAGAGAATCTAAGACAATATTCAGTTCTCTGTAACACTGAAGAATTCAGATTTAAATAGGTATGAGAGTTTATTAAAGTTATTAATCAGTGTTGGTCAAGTATACTTGCTACCTGGCCCAGCAATGCAACTTGTAGGTATTTACTCAAGAGAAATTAAATCATATATTTACAAAAGACAGAAACAAAAGTGTGTACAGCAGCTTTATTCATGGAATAATAGAGGAATGGATAAATATATTGGGGTATATCCATACAATGAAATATTCAGTTCAGTTCAGTCACTCAGTCGTGTCTGACTCTTTGTGACCCCATGAACTACAGCACTCCAGGCCTCCCTGTCCATCACCAACTCCTGGAATTCACTCAAATTCACGTCCATCCAGTCGGTGACGTCATCCAGCCATCTCATCCTCTGTCGTCCCCTTCTCCTCTTGCCCCCAATCCCTCTCAACATCAGGGTCTTTTCCAATGAGTCGGCTCTTCGCATCAGGTGGCCAAAGTATTGGAGTTTCAGCTTTAGCATCAGTCCTTCCAATGAACACCCAGGACTGATCTCCTTTAGGATGGACTGGTTAGATCCCCTTGCAGTCCAAGGGACTCTCAAGAGTCTTCTCCAACACCACACTTCAAAAGCATCAATTCTTTGGTGCTCAGCTTTCTTCACAGTCCAACTCTCACGTCCATACATGACCACTGGAAAAACCATAGCCTTTATTGACTATGCCAAAGCCTTTGACTGTGTGGATCACAATAAACTGTGGAAAATTCTGAAAGAGATGGGAATACCAGACCACCTGACCTGCCTCTGAGAAACCTATATGCAGGTCAGGAAGCAAGTTAGTTAGAACTGGACATGGAACAACAGGCTGGTTCCAAATAGGAAAAGGAGTACATCAAGGCTGTATATTGCCACCCTGCTTATTTAACTATATGCAGAGTACATCATGAGAAACACTGGACTGGAAGAAGCACAAGCTGGAATCAAGATTGTCAGGAGAAATATCAATAACCTCAGATATGCAGATGACACCACCCTTATGGCAGAAACTGAAGAGGAACTAAAAACCCTCTTGATAAAAGTAAAAGAGGAGAGTGAAAAAGTTGGCTTAAAGCTCAACATTCAGAAAACGAAGATCATGGCATCTGGTCTCATCACTTCATGGCAAATAGATGGGGAAACAATGGAAACAGTGTCAGACTTTATTTTCTGGGGCTCCAAAATCACTGCATATGGTGATTGCAGCCATGAAATTAAAAGACGCTTACTCCTTGGAAGGAAAGTTATGACCAACCTAGATAGCATATTCAAAAAGCAGAGACATTACTTTGCCAACAAAGATCCATCTAGTCAAGGCTATGGTTTTTCCTGTGGTCATGTATGGATGTGAGAGTTGGACTGTGAAGAAAGCTCCTCTGTGATAAAAAGAGAATTACTACTGAAATGGATAAATATCAAAAACATTATGTATAGGTAAAGAAAGAAGGCACAAAGCACAGCATACTGTATGACTGTATTTAAATGAAATACTGGATCAGGTAATTAACTTAGAAGTGATGGAAAACAGATCAGTGACTACTTGGAGCTAAGAGTGGGGGGCTGACTCTACGGACACGAGGGAAACATCTGGAGTGGTGGAAATATTCCATATCTTAACTGGTTACACAGGCATCACCACGTAAAATCAAACAGTGCCCTCAAAATGAGAGACTTTCCAGTTCAGTCGCTCAGTTGTGTCTGACTCTTTGCAACCCCATGAATCGCAGCATGCCAGGCCTCCCTGTCCATCACCAGACTCACTCGCACATAGAGAATTGTAACTTGTCTAAATTATGCTTCTATAAGTTGACTAAAAAGAGATTCATAAAAGCAATGAACCAATGTTCGTAGAGCAATCAAGGAGGTAATACCTTCATATTTTTTTCATTAAAAGTGGTTGTGGGCTTCCCTGATGGCTCAGATGGTAAAGAATCTGGCTGCAATGCCAGAGACCTGGGTTCGATCCCTGGGTTGGGAAGATCCCGTGGAGGAGGGCATGGCAACCCACTCCAGTATTCTTGCCTGGAGAATCCCATGGACAGGGGCGCCTTGTGGGCTACATGGTGCCTCAGAGAGTCAGGACATGACTGAGCGACTAAGCACAAGCACGGTGAGGTGGGGGAAGGGACAGTTCGGAGTCTGGGATGAACAGACCCACACCACTGTACATAGTAGAAAACCAACAAGGACGTCCTGTACAGCACGGGGACTCTACTCAATATTCTACAATAACCTACATGGGAGAGGAGCCAGAAAAGATGGGACACATGTATAACAGAATCACTTCTTTGCTGTACACCCAAAACCAACACAATATTTAAATCAACTATATTCCAATAAAAAAAAAGAAAGAAAGAACAGAGAATGACATAACTCAAGACATGTACCTACAATCAATTCTTCACAAATGTTGATATTTTGCTTCTAATTTTTTCCTTACTAAAACATGAGAGATAATAAAAAAGTCATGAATTACGAATTATGTGTATGAGAGAAAAAGAAAGAGGGAGAGATGGGGAGAGAGACAGAGATGGTTAAACTGCCTGACATGATGGGGAGGAAAGAACCTAGACACTAGATTCAAATATATTTTTTTCTTCATGCTGTTCTTGCCACCAACTGACAGGAAAGTGATCCCACTTCCATTACCTGTGAAATTGACCAGAACCTATTTTGGAATGTTAAATGCTATTAAATGTAAAGGTTAAATGAAATTAAAAGGACCTGACGATAAAGAAGAAAATCTATTCCATGTATTAGAATAAGGAACATAATAAAGAACAGTGAAATATGGATGACAGATGATGACAGATAGATAGATATAGAAAGGAGATGTATGGTAGTTAATTTTGGCAAGAGGTTTTGTCAAATGTAAGGAGGCAATTCTGTTCACAGAAGTACAAACTTAGTGGAAAGTCTTTGTTCAGAAAGACAAGGAAAAGGAGGTTACAGAATGGTTTCAGTTCTTTGACTGCAAAAGCAGTCACTGTTATGAATGGGGAATGTTGAGACAAAGATATTCACCAAGAGCAATTCATTCATCTTTACTCCTCCTCACCAGGATCCCTGTTACAGCGCTGTCACATGAGATACATCAACAGTGACTGAAGGTCTAACGCCAAGAGTGAGGCATTGGAGGGGTGGTCCGGAGTCTGTGATCAGTGCACGGATCCCGCACTTAGGAGAAGTGCCACCTGCTCGGTACCAGCCTCTGATGACCTGGTCATTTAATGTAAAGTCATGACCTGTGTATATAAATGATGTAATTCCTTGTTACCTGAACTGGCCACTTCTGGACCACCACCAGCAAGCTGGTTAGAAACACAGACTCTCAGGCTCCACCCACCATCTGCTGAATCAGGATTTGCATTTAAACAAGACCCACCAAAGTCTGAGACCAAAACATCCCAATCCATTGATTCTTGAAAGGAACCTGGGACTGGAAGCAAGGTGGGTTTATTCTCCCACTGTGGAGACTTGTTCTCAGGCTTGGAATTACTGACATGGAAACTCTTCTAGGCTTTGGCTACCACCATCCGGAGCCCACTCAAAAGGGTAAAAGAGTCAAAAGCCACAACAGGGGTGGTGTGGACATGAAGTCAGAAGGACAACGTTGGCCAAGATGCTCATCTCAGCAGTGTTTACAGCCTTGCACGTTGGAGCCGCACTGAGAAGTTCCTTCTCGCCACTGGACTGACATTTAAAAGAAGGGCAGCAAATGAGGGTGAAGCTGCGGGGAAACCGGAGCTACTTACATTTACACTGCTGGTGAGAGGGAAGGGCATTCATTCATTCATTCATTCATTCTGAAGAGCACTTCAGCATTTGTGAATCATAATCTAATGATCAACAGGGCATTGCACACTTCAGAAGCTACCAGAGAAAAGCTTGCACAAGTCCCCAAGGAAGGTGACATAGAGTTTGTCTCATGAGGCTACTACAGCACTGTTAGCAAGAGGGCCATGCGGGGACAGCCTAAGTGACATCCAAAAGAAGCATCATTAAAGCAAAATATGGTGCTGCTTTACTCTGGAATACTGAAAAAAAAAGTGTTAAAGAGACTGTTGTTCAGTCGCTCATTCATATCCAATTCTTTGCGACCCCATGGACTGCAGCACGCCAGCCCTCCCTGTCCTTCACTACTTCCTGGAGCTTGTTCAATCTCATGTCCACTGAGTCAGTGATGCCATCCATCCCACCATCTCATCCTCTGTCGTCCCCTTCTCTTCCCGCCTTCAGTCCTTCCCAGCATCAGGGTCTTTTCCAATGAGTCAGCTCTTCGCACCAAGTGGCCTAAGTATTGGAGCTTCAGCTTCAGCATCAGTCCTTCCAGTGAATATTCAGCACTGATTTCCTTTAGGATGGACTGGTTGGATCTCCTTGCAGTCCAAGGAACTCTCAAGAGTCTTCTCCAGCACCGCAGATTGAAAGCATCAATTCTCGGTCTCAGCTTTCTTTATTTAAAAAGGTTGGGTAGTTCTAAATAGATCCACATAAAGAGATTTCCGAGACACATCAATATTAGCAAGTTAGCAAATTAATGTGGAGAATAATACATACAGTATGATACCATTTTCTAAGAAAACACATTAATTTGTATAAGTGCAATTTGGCACCTTGTACACAGAAATAGGACCCGTGACACAGGCAAGTGACCAGAAGAACATACCCTGAATCCTAAACAGGTGTTATCTCTAGAGAGGAAGCTGGCCCACCAGGTGACGGCATGGGGGAATTTTAATTCTGCAGAAAATCATACTGTTCTGTGAAACTCACCCGTACACCCATATTCTGTGAAAAAATAATCTTGAGAATTATCATCATTTTATGGGATGTTGTCTGGTTTTTCCAACTGGGAAGATGCTTTAACACCTTTACACAGAAAAATGAAAATTTTGAAAAATGTTTCACTATAAAACTTTGGCATTTTGCTACATGCTTTACAATCATTGGTTATTTTCTTCTCCCAAAAAGAGACTATTAAAATACTTTCAGTAAGGTACAAGCCTAACTTTCCCCAGAAATGTTAACATTTCTCCTCAAGTTTAACACAAGGCATAAGTGAGCACAGCAGAGTATCTGGTTAAGTCTGTTCCTGCTCAGTGCCTGGCACTGCCTCCGCCTCCCGGCCAAGCCCAGGGCCATGCGACCCACCTTGCCTCCTGTTGCTACAAGTATCCTTAATTCCTACTGCAGCTCTGTGATGTGCCTGTTACTATCCCCACTTCTAAGTGGGAAACAGAGACTCAGCAGGTTAATAACTGGCCCCCCATCAGGTTTTGTAAGTGAAACATCCCCGTCTTCCAAATTAGTTGTGCCAAAATACATTTTCACCAGTAGTTAATGAATTTCACTTGTTCCACATCCTCACAAAGATTTTGTACTATTACTTTTTAAATTTTTATTTTAGCTTTTGAAGTATTTTTTTCTCTTTAAAGTTTTATTGGAACCTAGTTGATTTACAATGTTGTGTTCATTTTCAGCTGTACAGCAAAGTGATTCAGTTGTACATAAACATAGAGCTACTCTTTTTTAGATTCCTTCTCCATATAGGTCGGTACAGAGCACTGAGTAGAGTGCCCTGTGCTGTCCAGCAGGCTCTTACTAGTTATTGTCTTTTATGTATTAGAGTATATGTCAGTCCCAGTCTCCCAATCCATCCCCATTTCTCCCCTTGATAACAATAAGATTGTTTTCTGTATCTGTGATTCTACTTCTGTTCTGTAAATGAGTTCACTTGTACCGTTTTCTTTTTAGATTCCGTCTATACAATGTCATATGATATTTGTCTTTGATTCACTTCACATAGTATTAAATCTTTAGNTTGATTCACTTCACCTAGTATTAAATCTTTAGATGTTATTGTGAGTGTATAATGGCTTCACCTTGTTCTAATTTTCATATCTCCAGCACCTAATAAAACTGACCACCTTTTCAGGTTTATTGGCCATTGTTAATTGCCTGTTCGAGTAATTTGTCCATTTTTCTATTGTTATAACAGGGTATTTTATCTGGGAAAGACCTAGGACTCAGATTGTCTAAAATGTATCCATTAACAACATTCTTTTCCTAATTAATCATCTACTTCCACTAATGTACAAGGTGTCTGGAACTTCTATAACAACACTTGAATTCTGCCTACCAATAGGACTCAGACATATTCAAACATCTGACAGACAGAGGTGGTCACAATGGAAGGCAGATGACAGAAAGGATCAATGAGATTCTAGGATAAAAATTGCCCTAAAACATCTGGCCCAAGCAGTCATCATGAACAGAGATTAAGAAGAGCATGGACTCATGGTTTAGCATGGCACCTAATGTCTGAATTCAGCCCAATTACGGTGGCAAGCACGTGCCCTGGGTGAGACAGTCTACATCTGGGAAATGAAGGAACTGATTTACTCTCATCATACTTTTCTGGTAAAGCAACTTTACTGTGAAGAGTTTTTCCATCTTACAGCAAAGATGCCAAAAATTGAAGCGTAGTGTTGTCCTTTCTAATCAAGCTATCTTGACTGTCAAATGTCTCTAGGTTTAAACAATGAAAATACTACAATTTTCCTCCATACCTCCTTTTGAAATTTTTCAAATATGAAGAAAATCTGAAAGAATTTTGGTAAACACCTATATATCCACTGCCTTTTGTTGTTCAGTCCCTCAGTTGTGTCAGACTCTGTGAACCCATGGACTGCAGCACACCAGGCTTCCCTGTCCTTCACCATTTCCCAGAACTTGCTCAAACTCATGTCCATAGGGTCTGCAATTAATATCTGACTCTATTTGCTTCAGCACATAGCTACCCACCCATGAATACATCTTACTTTTTGAAGCATTTCAGAGTAAGCTGCTGACATCAGTACATTCCCCCCAAATCATGTACACCATTAAACCAGAAATCTTGAACCAGAAAGACTGATGCTGGAGCTGAAGCTCCAATACTTTGGCCACCTGATGTGAAGAGCTGACTCAGTGGAAAAGACCCTGATTCTGGGAGAGACTGAGGGAAAGAGAAGGGGACAACAGAGGATGAGATGGTGGGATGGCATTACTGACTCAAGGGACGTGAGTTTGAGTAAACTCCAGGAGTCGGTGATGGACCGGGAGGCCTGGTGTGCTACAGTCCATGGGGTCACAAAGAGTCGGACAGGGCTGAGCAACTGAACTGAGTCGGAAATCTAGCATTACAATTTTACCAGCACAAGGCAAGAGGGATTTTCAGTTTCCCAGCACGTGGAGGGGCTTAGTGGCTACAACTGCTTTAAACGAGAAAGTTATTTGTCGCCCATGACGTTAGAGGAAGGTACCCCCCCAAGTCAATAAAATAGCCATGGATTGCATTTTGCTGGGTATAAGCATCTGTCTACAATGTGGGAGACCCGGGTCTGAGCCCTGGGTTGGGAAGATCTCCTGGAGAAGGAAATGGCAATCCACTCCAGTACTCTTGCCTGGAAAATCCCATGGACAGAGGAGCCTGGTAGGCTACAGTCTGTGGGGTCACAAAGAGTCGGACATGACTGAGCGACTTCACTTTCACTTTCACTTTCAAAGTTTGTTTATTTTATTGGGATTTTGGCGTGAAAGGAAATTGGTTTCTTTCCCCTGAAACTCCTTTATAATTGCATCAACCCTCTTTTATATTTTATGTATAGAAGTCTGTCAGTCCAGAAGTACTGGGACAAGTGGTTTTGAGAAATTGAAAGGACACTTGTCTGTCCATTGAAGAGGCCAAAATAAACCCAGTGATGTTTTTGTCAGGTTTTTTTCTTTAACGTCCCAAATTATTCACAAAGAGCCATTATTTAGGCTCTCAAAGCTTGTCTCTTGTATAGATGTTATAAGGAATTTATGCTTAAGTTATAACCTTTCATGAAGCTTTTGTGGGGGGTACTCTAATCTGCATTGTCTTATTCTGTGACTGGAAAAAATTCCTAAAATACATGATCAAAGCCTGAGGAAAATGCTTGTTAGTACTCCAGGGTACCAGCATTATACCAGTCATTTTATTTTCAGTTTGAGTATTTTAAACTAATTTGTGCAGAACTATTTTTTGTTTCCCTAAAGAGTTTTCCTAATTAATCTGGGGAAAGAAGCACTTCCATTGACACAATTCAATGTCATAGGACAAGTTGATGTCACTTTGATCCTCATAAATGATAGGAAAGATGAGCTTAGGCAAAAGTAAGGAATTAGCACTCAAAATGAGGTTCTCTCCTCTCAACCATAGCTTCAACTAGAATCTAGACACATGGTTACTGAAATAAGCTACCGTTAAATCAAGGGTTTATGTTTCATCATTTTTGACATAAGATAATTTTCCATATCTTATTTTTATACAGAGCATAATAGTGTATAATACAGAGTTTCAAATACTTGGCCTCCAAAAGTTCTCAAATAAGAGAATGAAGCTATTTCTACTGGAAACCAGAAACCAATCGTTGGTAGAAAGCAAATCATTCAGTCTGTCTAATGGCAGCTTCATTAGACAGACATCTTCAGACTTGAGATGCTAAAACAAGTTTCAAGTCTCTAGAGACCATGTGAAGCTAAAACCAAACACAATTAAGCTGAACCTAGCCCTATTTTATGGCTAAATTTCCAATTTCAAAAGGTGACGTCCAAAAAGAGAGTCATGGCTATTGTGTTCTGTTTGATTTTTGTTTGTTTGATGGAGAATAACTTTGACAAGCCTGAGGATGGAATTTCCTCTCAACCAGAAATCAAAGATAATTTATATCAGGGAATAAACTCTAGTCTAGCAATCATTAAGTAGCTGGGTGACCTTTGGAAAGAGACTTCATCTTGCTGGACATTAGTTTCAGCTTCTAAAAATTAAGCCTCTGAACTCTGTAACTGTTATCATCCCTTCCAGGCCCGATTTTCTATGATAATATTTAAAAATACCTTTAAGCTTAAATAATTTACATTTTAGTGCTGGTCCTATAAGAGACCAGCACCATAACTAATGAAACCAAGACAAAACACTGGCAGTTGGTGAGCAATCATAAACATTTTAAATTCAAATCAGACTGCATAATTTACAAAGAGCTTTCATGCTTATTATTTCAGCATCATTTCTGAGTTTCCTAAAACTAGATGACTTGCAAGAAATAGGTCCAAACCATTTGACTCAAAAAACACTGTATTAGACCCACAGATATAGATAACAGACTTGTGGTTGCCAAGGAGGAGGGAGTGAGTGAGGGATGGAGTGGGAGAGTGGGATTAACAGATGCAAACTATTACACGTAAGATGAGTAAACAAGGTCCTGCTGTAGAGCACAGGGAATCACAGTCAATATCCTGCGATAAGTTACAATGGAAACCATATGAAAAAGAATATATAGATTATACATATATATGTATAATTGAGCCTTTCTGCTGTACAGAAGAAATTAACACAACATTGTAACACAACCATACGTCAATAGACTTTTTTTTAAATCTTAAATAAAGGAACTCTGTATTACCCTTGAACACTTGCGACTTTTGCGGTAGAAGAGTGCATAGAACTGGCTGTCAATGTCCAACTTTGACATTAAAGTGAGCTTCTTAAAAGATAGTAGTATCTCATTCTTTCCCTCCTGACAGCGTGTTAGCGACAAGCGACACGCAGGGCTTGCATTTATGTGGTCCTTACTGTGTACTGGTTTTTTCCTTTCTTCTTGAGAAACACCAAGAAACTTCAGCATTAAAAAAGGCCCAAAAGTCCTTTAGAGGAAGAAAAGCATGAACGTGTATCCAAACTCAGGCCTACCTTTACTAACTAAATGATCTTGGGGAAGTTACTGAAGCTTTCTGAGGTTCAGTTCTCTCAATTATATAAAAACAAGTGTGTGTGCATGTGTGTGCACGTGTGCATGTGTGTGTGCATGCATATACCATCTACTAAAAGATCTATTCTAAAAATCTTAGTCTGCTTACTAAAATTGCTATGCTGTATACCTGAAACTAATACGATATTTCAAATTAACTATCCTTCCATTAAAAATAAATACATAATTGAATTCTTGAGTCCTGAGGATTCAATGGGTCTCAACGGATTTCACCAACTGGATGGTGTGATTCATTCACTAACGGGAAAAACTGCTACGTTTTCTGAATGTCATGCCATGCTTTCCCAACAGTTACTACTACTACACTCTAGTCCATTTACCTACTGAGCATGCAAAGGGACATTTGGGCCTGTCAAAATGGCTCTAAAAGCACAAACTAGTGACCATTTTTCTTAAAAGAACATAACTACCACAGGTCTTAAAAATAGTAGATGTAAATATGAACTACCTTTTATTTCTCCCATCGTGAGTCAAAAAAGCCTGAGTCTACTCTAGTTAGAATGCTGTGTTCCCTCAAAACAAAAGCAAAGAGAAAATTTAAATACAAGTAATTGTCTCTTTTATCTTTGTAGAATACAAAACCTCACGTCTAATTGGGTCTCTACTGATTCTATTAAAGCATACTTTTTTCTGAATACTCCTCCGAAGTGTCAGGAACTGGACACTCTGAATTTTCAAAGAGTGACTATTTTTACCTTTCTTTCTTTCTGCTGCTCCAAATAGTGCTATTCACTTTGTCAAGCAATTTTCTTAATAAATGCCCCCAAATGCCCATGCAACAGAGAAGTGACAGTGACTCAGGAGGTTATGTCTGCCCGCTGCAGAATAACCACAGAATCATCAGTGTCAAAAAGACTGGAATGAAAATGACATAAGATCACAGCCCTAACACACAAGTGGGCTTCTAGGCAAATGTTCATACATTCATTCAAAACAGATTTATTGTGGATTATTCTGCGCTTGGCATCGGGGAAATAATGGTGAACAAGAACAGAGACTATGTCCCCGTTCCCATGGAGATTACTGTTCAGGAGGGATGATCAAGCCATCACATTAATGGATATAAATTAAGAGAAATGCAGTGAAAGGAAAGGAATATAGTCCTATCAAGCATATTACTAAGGAGTATGGTTAAAGTCTGTATTAAAGAATAAAGGCAAGGACATATGATCCAGCAATCCCATTCCTGGGCATATACCTAGACAAAACTATAATTCAAAAAGATACGTGCAACTCTGTGTTCATAGCAGCACTATTCACAAGGGCCAACATATGGAAACAGCCTAAATGTTTATCAACAGATGAATGTATAAAGAAGATGTGGTATATAAATATATGTGTGTGTGTATATATATATATACATATATATATACACACACACACTTATATACATACAATGGCATATTATTCGGCCATAAAAATAGAATTAAATAATGCCGTTTGCAGCAACATGGATGCAACTGAAGATTATCATACTGAGTGAAGTAAGAAAGAGAAAGATAAATACCATATAATATCACTTATATGTAGAATCTAAAATATGATACAAATCAACATACCTACAAAAACAGACTGACAGACATAGGGAACAGACTTGTGCTTGTGGCAGGGAGTGAAGGCATGGGAGTATGGGGTTAGCAGTTGCAAACTGTTATATTAGAACGGATAAACACCAAGGCCCTACTGTATAACACAGGAAACTATAGTCACTATCCTGAATAGTGAAACTATATTCACTATATATATATATATATGTACGTATGTATGTTTATATATGTGTGTGTAACTGAATCACTTTGCTGTACAGCAGAAATTAACACAACATTATAAATCAATTGAAAAAAAAAACAAAAAGTGTACTTGAAACTAACACAACATTATAAACAACTACATTTCAATAAAAATTTTAAAAACATAGTGGATAATCAATGAAGAGCTTTAATTTATCAATGTTTCAGGTCCAAAATACCAAAATTAGATTTAAAAAGCACACAATCAGTTAATTATAATTTATTTTTAAAGAATATTTTATGTATTAGCTATGTGTGTAAAAGTATATTTTATAGAGGATATTTACACTGAGCAGACTAAAAAGTTATGTGAATATGTGTTTAGCTATTTCACTCACTGAAATAAAATGAACATAAATATTTTGCTTTGTAGAACACAATGTGTTTATCTCTCCAATATACATTCCATGTCATTCCCACTGTGCAGACTAAATAATTTAGAAGACTAAATTATTATCAAAAAACTTGGGATTTGTTACTTGGGCACATGTGTTTCTAATTCTGTGGTCATGTTGACTCTCTTATCCATCTCAGTGATGCCAGAGAGGTAAGGTACTTCCACGGGGTCAGATGGGATCAAGTATAGCTGAAAACTTTCCCACTTAGTAGACACTTATGTGAACTCTGTGATTAAACATTCCCATTTCTGGAATCCCAGGAAAACCATATTTACTCTGTGGGTATAGCAAGCTTTAGCCCCAGTCTTAAATATGTGGAAGATTAATAAAGTTTTTTATTTTATATTATATTTGGTTACAATGTTATGTTAGTTTCAGGTGTACAGCAAAGTGATTCAGTTAAATTATACATATATTATTTTTCAAATTCTTTTCCCATTGAGGTTATTATAGAATACTGAACAGCTTCGTGTGCTATACTCTTGTTGGTTATCTATTTTATATAGAGTAGTTTCTACATGTCAATCCCAAACTCCCAACTTATCCCCTACCACTTTTCCCACCTTCTAACCATAAGTTCATTCTTTAAGTGTGCGGCTCTGTTTCTGCTTGTGTCATGTTTTTTTTTCAGATTCCACAAGTAAGAAATGTGCCATGCTATTTGTCTTTCCCTGGCTTGCATCACTTGGTGTAACAGTCTCCAGGCCCGTCCGCACTGCGGCCTTGTCTCATCCTCTTTGCTGCGGGGTGGTACCCCGTTGTGCATATATACCACATCTCTGTCCATTCACCTGTCAGTGGACGGTTAGGTTGTTTCCACGTCCTGGCTATTGTCACTCATGCTGCAGTGAACTTGGGCATGTATCTTTTTCAGATTAGAGTTTCTTTCTTTTCTGATGCCTAGGATCAGGATTGCTGGATCATACGGTAACTCTATTTTTAATTTCTTAAGGAACCTCCATAGTGTTCTCCACAGTGGCTCCAATAACTTACATTCCCACCAGCAGTGTAGGAGGGTTCTCTCAACTCCACAACTTCTCCGGCATTGGTTGAATGTAGACTTTTTGATGATGACCATTCTGACCAGTGTGAGGTGATATTTTAAACTACAATGAGGCTTAGTAATTTAGAGGCACTCTGAAGCGGCTATGAAAACAGAAATTCATGAGTGAATGTTTGTAAAGCACTGAGTCATGCCTGGCAAATAGGAAATGCTCTGTAAATGTTCACAGAATGAATAAACCTCTTTAGAAGCAAGAACTACCTTTTTAACAGGCTATTACTCTATTCTTCAAAATTCTATGATTATTTGTCCTGAGAATAATTTGACAAAGGAAAATGAGGACAGCTTCTCTCATGCCTTTTGTTGAACAAGTTAGCAAGGTTTTTCACAGCCTCCTGCAATTTCAAGTCCAGTGTCAAGGTTCAACCTCATAAAGTGGTAGGAAATCTAGCAAATTTGGACTCTTTCAGCCCTTAGATTCCAAAATGTTTTTGTCTGAAGGCTTAGCTCAGTGAACCATCTCAATAAGTGTCTACAAAAATACATGCTTAACTATTTCACTCATTGAAATAAACAGAACATAAATATTTTGCTTTGTAGAACACAGTGTGTGTATCTCTCCAATATACATTCTATATCATTTCCATTTTGCAGCTGCAATGTGATTTTGTATAGAAATGGCCCATCCAAGCTCCAGAATGCATCCCAGCTGGTCCAAGCCAATTAAGAAACTCTCATACCTTCATCAGAACAGTGTGAGTTGAGAGAGAAGAAAAGAGGATGAAGACTTTTGTTCAAAGGGTTGTAGAAAGCTGTGTTCTCCCCACCCTGGTATAAATGTAGAAGCGCTGGCTCTGAGATCTCACTGGCAGCGATCTTGTGACCATGAGGAAGTCAGCGTGAGGCTTCATCCGGCACACAGGGAGGGCACAACAAAGAGAACTGCTCAGAAATGGAGCGGAACCCTAGTTTATGCCCAAAGGCTGCTCCTGTGGATGAGGGTAAAAGAGGAGACGAAAAAGGTGAGTTAAAATTCAACATTCAGAACCTAAGATCACAGCATCTAGTCCCATCACTTCATGGCAAATAGAAGGGGAAAAAGTGGGGGAAATGAGAGATTTTATTTTCTTGGGCTCCACAATCACTGCGGAAGATGACTGCAGCCACAAAATTAAAAGACACCTGCTTTTTAGAAGAAAACCTATGACAAACCTAGACATCATTTTATAAAGCAGAGACATCACTTTGCTAACAAAGGTCTGTATAGTCAAAGTTATGGTTTTCCCAGTAGTTATGTATGGATGTGAGAGTTGGACCATATAGAAGACTGAGAGCCTAAGAATTGATGCTTTCAAATTGTGGTGTTGGAGAAGACTCTTGAGAGTCCCTTGGACTGCAGAGAGATCAAACCAGTCAGTCCTAAAAGAAATCAACCCTGACTCTTCACTGGAAGGACTCATGCTAAAACTGAAGCTCCAGTACTCTGGCCACCTGGTTTGAAAAGCTGACGCTTTGGGAAAGACTCTGATGCTGGGAAAGACTGAGGGCAAGAGGAGAAGTGGGCAGCAGAGGGTGAGATGGTTATATAGCATCACTGACTCCATGGACATGAGTTTGAGCAAACGCTGGGAGATAGTGAAGGACAGGGAAGCCTGGCGTGCTGCAGTTCATGGGGTCGCAAAGAGTCGGACACGACTGAACAACGACAAAGGCTGCTCTACTTCTGGAATCTAATTTGTTAATTAGTTTGAACTGAAATCATTTTAGCATTCCAATTTTGACAACAGAAATGCAGAATTGCAGAACTGAGGTAATAAAGGGCAGAGATGCAGGCTCTTCTATCCATGACTGGGAAATTAATAATGCATTTTATTTAGATTCTTCCAATAGTGAATATAATAAAAAATGAAAGAAATAAGACATGCCAGAGAAATACCTTCCATGTCTCTGGTGATTTCCATAATCACATCATTCAGTGATTCTAACTTACCGAAGTGATGAGAGGTAAAATGGTAGCTTTGCATCAAATCTCTCCTTTTACAAATATAAAATCTTCAAACACTTCTATTTTCCTGCTGAAAGCATATACAAATTCCTTATTATCAGGATTGGTTCTTTCGGTTTATGTGTGCCAGTTCATCATTCCAAAAATGTCACTCCAATGCCATGCTGGTGATATTTCCACATCAGAGGTCTTCTGAACCGAATAGAGCTCTGCTTCCAGTGTCTGCCTCAAAGCAATTGTTTCACTGATCAGGATACACTGAAATTCAAGAAAGTAACTTGCATATAATCACCGTGGTGCTGGCAAAATGATGATAGAAGTCCAGTTTCTTTGTTTCTTCTTACTCCTGAATACACCATGAAAACAGATTTAAAAAATACTGTATCTGTCAGCTATTGCTGTGTAACAAACCGCCTCAAAAATCAATATCTTAGGATTATTTATTCTCATGAGTGTGTGGGTTGGCTGGGATTCCTCTGCTGCAGATCAGCGGGGCTGCTCCACTGGTCGCTCAGCTTCCTTGGATCATAGGTTCACCAGAAAATGCTCTTCTCATGGAGCTGCAAACAATATGACCCAACTGCAGAGTCATATTTAAAGCCTCTCCTTGAGTTGAATGTGGTGAGCTTCCTATTGGCTGAGACAAGTCATGCAGTCAAGTTCAAGGTCAAGGGGAAGATATTTAAAGGATGCTGACAGAAAGCAAAATATTAGGGTCAGTCATTCAATCTACTACGAAAGTAAGCAGAGTGAGAATCATTGAATAAAACGTGTACTTTTTAAAGTAAAGTCAAAAATGAGGTTTGCTATGAAGACAAAAGCCCCAGGGCATTGCAGTTATGCAGTGCCCGGGGTAATGAGTACAAAGCAGACAACTCATCTGAATCAAGTTCATTTATTTAGCTTGAGATGAGGATTAGTGCTATAAATTTCTCATTAAGTATTAAATCACAGCCTCTCATCCAGGCAAATTAGCCTACATACTACTGATACCAACGAAAGTCCATGCAGGCTCTGATGTGAAAGACACAGATTTGAGCACAAACTTGCTTTATATAAATAGAAGACTTTACTAAGCACATACAAGCAAATATCTCTTTATCCAATTTTCAAAGTCAATTTTCAAATTTTATCAGAACCACTGAATTGGGCCCAGAAGATGAAATTGAACTGTTTGGCTCATGTTTTTAAGATGCCACCTATTTCTGTCTCTCTCCCCCTTTACTGGTGCTCAGGAGGCAAGGGGTTTTTGAGAGGATGGCTCAAAGAACAAACAGCCAGCATGCAAACAACCTTGGCAGGGAAGTGAAGTAGGATTAAAGAAGAGTGATAGGTAAAAAAGTTAAGGTCATAGAAAATTTAAAAGCCAGATCAGAGCAGACGCAGCAGGGCACTCTGCTGATGCGGATCACCACCACAGAGGGAGGTTCTAAAGGTGGTACCTGTTGTTGCACGATCAATGGGAAACCAAGCTAGGAGTCTTCGTAGAAAGAAAAGTGATTGTTTACCAGTCTTCCCACCATGGTTAAGCAGACACAATATAGTCATCCCTTCGGTATCTGCGGGGTATTTGTTCTAGGTGGACACCCAGTGGAACCCAAAATCCACCATAGTTCAAATCCTTTATATAAAATTGTATTTGCATGTAATGCACACATCTTTCCAGATGCTTTAAATCATCTCATTTTTAATAATGCCTAATACAACATACACACTATGTAAAACATTGTAATGAACACTTTGCTGTATTTAAAATGGGTAACAACAAGGACCTACTGTACCGCACAAGCAACTATACTCAACATTATGTGGCAGCCTGGATGGGAAGGGAGTCTAGGGGAGAATGGTTCCATGTATATGTATGGCTGAGTCCCTTTGCTGTTCACCTGAAACTATCATAATATTGTTAATCAGCTATACCCCAATACAAAATTAAATGAAAGTTTAAAAAATGCTATGTAAATCATTGTAAGTACAATGTAAATCGTTGCCAGCTTGCAACGAATTCAAGTTTTGGTTTCTGGAACTTTCTGGGATTTGGGTTTTTTTCCTGAATATTTTCAATCTGTTGGTTGAACTACAGATACAGAACTCACAGATACAGAGGGCCAACTGCACAAGTTATGTAGTAAAATAGAATCTGGATTTAAGTCTGGATGCTTAAGCACTGGCCTCCATTATTTCATTAGCTGGGAGGAGTTTTGCAAATCACTTTGATTAACCTACATTAGCCTCTGTCACCTCATCTATAAAAATGGAGAAATTAGTAACACCTACCCTTTAGTGTTGCTGAGGCAACCAAATAAAGACAATGTATACCCAGCTACTGGCATGATTCTTAGCGAGTAAAAAAGGTTCATAAACAGTAGCTAAAGTCATTTCATGAGCTATTATTATATTGACGTTTTTGCCATACTAGGAACGGAAAATAGGTATTTGTTTAAAATTGATTATCTTTTTATCTTCTATTCTGCATATTTCAGGGCAGCTGCGTCAATATGTAACAACCCTTTCAATAGCAAATCACAATTTTATTAGAATGCACCAAAAACAGTTTCAAGACACAAAAATGAGTGCACTCCTTGTTTGTCAGTGTTTTAGTGATAGGTAAATGAAAATAAAATTTATGAAACATCTGGTTCAGTTACTTTGAGGAATATGCATTTTTTAAAAAACTTCTCTGGGCTATTCTGAGGCAAATAACTTACATGGTAAGAAAATACATATATATATATATATATATAAACCATGATCTCCAATGTTTAAAAAACAGAAAAGTATTTGTTACTACTTCAACAAATCCTAATGGAACCCCATGGACGGCCATTTCAAAAGAGATTTAAGAAGAGCATTATAAAAGAAAACAGATTACTTCTGGACATGGATATTTGTAAGAGAGGAAATTTCTCTTCCTACACCTAGTTAGGAATATGGTGACTTCTCTTTCTGTGTGATTTTCCATTATACAGTGAAGTAAGGATCATCTGGAATCACCAAAGTACCTACAAAAGGTTCTTTTTGGTTAAAAGAATGAGAGCTTTAAGGGTGGGTCTGCAACCTTAGGACACTGGGTGTGGCCTAGTGACGTCATCTAGTTCAAGGTCTTCGTTGACACTTGGGGGAACTAAGGTTGCTCAAAGTGGGAGAGGATGCCATAGACCCCTGGTTTATTATTGACTGGGCAGGGTAAGAACCACAGCTTTCAACTTTTGCTCGTTTCTGCAAAATCAGTGATTTTCAACCTAAGGTTCCAAGTGAGTGAATGAGGAAAGGGCATGCTCTTAAGTCTCGTTGCAGTATTCCTAGAGATCTACTGAGAATTTTCTCATAATAAGGTGATGGAAGACAAAATTTAAAAATTGACTTTCTTTGCTTTGCCTGGAATTATGTAAACTTAATATGGTAACACTGATGTTCTCATGCTGCCCCAAGACTCCAGAAATATTCTGAAAAAGGTTTCAAAATTGTTGCACTATAACACACCACCTTGTCATGAAATTTTCCGGGACAAAATTGATAAGCCTGACTCTGACCCAAGCCCAGAAGACACCCCTATTTAAAAAGAACCTACTTGCTCAGACAAAACTGCAGAGATAGCTAAAACAGGTACCCATTACAATGAATGCTGTTTACTGCCTATGTACTTAATTTCATTATAATTAAAGTAATGATTTATGCATTTTTATAATAAATGAAAATAAACTAAGCTTGGATCATTGGTTTAAATCTGGAGTCATGTTTATGTGAGAAACCAATCATAACCCAGATGGAACTAATTAATTATTATTGAGGGAATGCTATTTAGTAAAAAAAAAAAAAACCCTACAAAATACAAATCTTTGACAGCACACATCTTAAAAAAAAAAAAAGAGAGTCCTGAAATTATTGTACTCTATGAAGCTACAAATTCACCTTTGACTCAGTCAGTAAGAATCTGCCTAGAATGCAGGAGACCCAGGTTCAATCCCCAGGTTGGGAAGATTCCCTGGAGAAGGAAATAGCAACCCACTCCAGTATTCTTGCCTGGAGAACCCCATGGACATGTAGCCTGGCAGGCAGGCTACATGTCCATGAGGTGGCTAAGAGTCGAACACGACTTAGGGACTCACAATTTTATTTTTTTCATCAAGCTAAAAATTCACGTTTTAGGGCTGTGAGCTACAATTTTAAGACTCCCAAAGTGAACAATCTCTAGGAAAGAATCCCTAAATTCATTTTTCAAGCATCTGTACATTCATCTTATATTCCAGTGCTATAAAACGTCTGAGCCTCTTTAGGAAGCTGTTCGCTCTTATCCAATCTTGCCTTCCTGTAGGATCCATAAGGAATCCCTACGGAAAAGACATCATGCCTGTAAAAAGGAGATCAGTGACTTGTTGAGTAAAAATTGCATAGGAATCCTGCTAGCTAAATAAGCCCAAACAACAGCAAAGAAAATCAATCAAATTGTCTATATGCTCTAGAAACACTGTGTCTTATGGGAAACAGAAGTAACTATTAACATATTGACTATTAGGAGTTACCATCCAACACTTACAGTATAGTCAATTCTCTCTCACTACCGTCTATGGAAGAAAACAAATGGTGCATATTTATTTGGCTGCAACTGGACACATGTTCTGAAGATTGTTGCATTTTTACCATTTCAAACCTTTTACCTTTTCAACATGTTCTATCTCTTCTATCTCTTTTATTTCAATTTCTGACAGTTCAAGCCAGACTTCTTTCTAAATCTCAAGACTTACATGTAAAACCCAGAATTCCAAGAATATCCTACAGCAAGCCACCAAGAAAAGCTCCAAAGTGTTCCTTTTAAAATGGGCCTTTCCTTAGTATGTAAGCGACGCAAAGGAGGCGCACTCTCAGCGCTCAGCACATTAGGTGAGGGCCTCAGACTCTGCCGTCTGTGGCAGGGCTATCCGCACTGCCAAGGAAACAGGCTTGGAAAGGCTGACTAGTCCCAGCACGAGCTCTGAGAGACAGCGGCGTTGAGACCGCACCCACTCCTATGTGCCTTAGCTGTGTGCTCAGTCACTTCAGCTGTGTCTGACTCTCTGTGACCCCAAGGACCATAGCCCGCCAGGCTCCTCTGTCCATGGGAGTCTCCAGGCAAGAACACTGGAGGGGGTTGCCATTTCCTTCTCCAGGGGATCTTCCCAACCCAGGGATCGAACCCAGGTCTCCTGCATTGCAGGCAGATCCTTTACTGACTGAGCTGTAAGGGTTGACATGAGCTACTATTGTTAATAAACATATACCATACAGTAAAAGAGACTCGCTGTGTGTGAGCAGCAGTTAAAGTTCTAGAATGTAAGCAGAGCTTCAAAAATAGTCCTTCATTCCAGGCAAAATGGTTCCAGATTTTCCACTCACAAATAATTATAATATATTATTATCAGCAATCAGAAGATCGGCATGAAGCCCTATGCCCCCACCATGTATGACAAAACTCACATGTCTCCTGTGGCATTCATGTAAGGGGGAGTGGGGAGAAATGCCCAGGACCCCAAGCAGTTTTCTCTCTTCCCCACTTGCAGTTTCCCCGTGATGCGTTAACCACCATGACTAACACTTTATTGAATCTTCTCTTTTAGTTCAGATGGTGGGGTGGGCTTGAGGGGGAAGATGCTTTTGAAAAAACACATCAGAAGAGACACATCCAAATTCATGCACTTCCTCAAAGGGCACGCCCTTTGCCTTACAATGCAAACTCCTGGGAAGTTTTACTTTGAGATACACTGGCAATGCTGGTTTACTGACTACATTTTTAAAAACAGTTCTGTTCCTTTATATTGTACCTTATATTTGAAAAAAGACAAGTCAACTTGATCACCAAGCTTGATGAGCCATCTAGGTCAGCAGGCTACACCATGAAACACCTTGGTCTTTCTCCAAAAACCATAATGACCCAAAAGTCATACAACCATGGAAATGCTTACACACTGTGCCAACAGCTTAGGAGAAAATTCTAAAAGAGAAGTTTCAAAGATGTTTTCATCAGTAACAACATCAGTTGCAAGCAAATCTATGGTCCCTCAAGGTCAATATATTGAAGGTGCAGATATTCCTTAGGAAGTATAATTTCCGGCTTGGATGAGATGTGCTTGTTTATTATTTTTTATTTAGCCACCACTCATGCAGCTTAGTCTTCTTTCTCATACTTTGTTTCAGAAAGAATTTAAATGAGTTTATAAGGAGACTTTAAAATACAAGACACAGCAAAAATTACAAGTGAAGTAGAAGAATTAAAAGGAAAAATGCATCAGAGACATACACAGAGAACGGGAATGAAGCTAGAACGCACATCACAGCATGAACTTATGACCCACAATGTGGCCAGCAGCCCACGGGAAGAGGTCAGCCAGGTCAGCTCCACAGTTCACAATGTCCACCGGAAGGGAAGCAGGCCAACCGCTCGGGAAGAACTGTGTAACTCACAGCATTTCCTTTTCCCCATCAGCCCACAGGCAGGGCTGGTCAAGTTTGACTCAATTCATTGTCACAGGTGACTAAGTGAACAGGTCCCCAGATCTTGCTCCGCAATAATCAGCCAATGGAACATGGTGTCAGTGCTCACAGGTTTTAAAATGTGGAGGCATATATGACAAGAGTTTGCCTTTATCAAACTAAGATTTGAAAATAAGAATATCTAACTGAGAATAATGTTAATTCCTCTAAGAAAATATTTTCAGATGCCTCCAAGTTTCTTTGATTAGGTACTAATGTATTGGGAGTAGGATGGAGTGCTGCAGTCCAGGGTGTCACAAAGAGCTGAACATGACTTAGCGACTGAACAACAACAAATACTCAAACTTTCAGACGTGTCATTCCCACATACATCTTATCGTAGAACAGTTATGTCTCCAGTAATTATTAGAGAAATGCAAGTCAAAACTACAGTGAGGTCACCTCACACCAGTTAGAATGGCCACCATCAAAAATCCACAAACAATAAATGATGGAGAGGGTGCAGAGAAAAGGCAACCCTTCTTCACCGATGCTGGGAAATAAATTGGTGCAGCCACCACGGAAAACAGTAAGCAGGTTCCTCAAAAAACTAAGAATAGAGTTGTCACATGATCCAGCAACCCCACTCCTGGGCACACATCCAGATAAAACTCCAATTCAAAACTATACATGTAGCCCAGTGTTCATAGCAGCACTATTCACAACAGCCAAAAACACAGAAATGACCTAAACGTCCATTGGCAGAAGAATGGATAAAGAAGACGTGGTACATATGCACACTGGAATGCCACTCAGCCATAAAAAGAATGAAATAATGCCATCTGCAGCAACATGGATGGACCTAGAGGTTATCATATTAAGTGAGGTAAATCCGAGAAACCTGTATGCAGGTCAAAAAGCAACAGTTAGAACTGGACATGGAACAACAGACTGGTTCCAAATGGGGAAAGGAGTACATCAAGGCTGTATATTGTCTCCCTGCTTGTTTAACTTCTATGCAGAGTACATCATGAGAAATGCCGGGCTGGATGAAGCACAAGCTGGAATCAAGATTGCAGGGGAAAATCTCAATAACCTCAGATATACAGATGACACCACCCTTATGGCAGAAAGTGAAGAGGAACTAAAAAGCCTCTTGATAAAAGTGAAAGAGGAGAGTAAAAATGTTGGCTTAAAATTCAACATTCAGAAAATGAAGATCATGGCATCTGGTCCCATCACTTCATGGCAAATAGATGGAGAGACAATGGAAACACTGAGAGACTTTATTTTGGGGGGCTCCAAAATCACTGCTGATTGTGACTGCAGTCATGAAATTAAAAGACACTTGCTCCTGGGAAGAAAAGCTATGACCAAACTAGACGGCATATTAAAAAGCAGAGACATTACTTTGCTGACAACGATCCATCTAGTCAAAGCTATGGTTTTTCCAAGAGTCGTGTATGGATGTGAGTTTTGGACTATAAAGAAAGCTGAACGCCAAGAATTGATGCTTTTGAACTGTGGTGCTGGAGAAGACTCTTGAGAGTCCCTTGGGCTGCAAGGAGATCAAACCAGTCCATCCTAAACAAAATCAGTCCTGAATATCCATTGGAAGGACTGAATATCCATTGGATGCTGAAGCCAAAACTCCAATACTTTGGCCACCTCATGCGAAAAACTGACTCCTTAGAAAAGACCCTAATGCTGGAAAAGATTGAAGGCAGGAGGAGAGGGGCATGCCAGAGGATGAGATGGTTGGATGGCATCACTGACTCGATGGATATGAGTTTGAGTAAGCTCCAGGAGTTGGTGATTGACAGAGAAGCCTGGCGTGCTGCAGTCGCAAAGAGTCAGACACGACTGAGCGACTGAACGGAACTGAAATCAGAGAGAAAGAAAATACCATATGATATCACTAATATGTGGAATCTAAAATATGACACAAATGAATTTATCTTGAAATAGAAACAGCATCTATGAAATAGATATGAGAAAGACTTGTGGTTGACAAGGAGGGGGGTTGCAGAGGCTATTATACATAGAATGGATAAACAACAGGGTCCTGCTGTATAGCAAGGGAACAAAATTCAATATCCTGAGATAAATCACAGTGGAAAAGAATATGAAAAAGAATTTGTTTTCCATAATAGTCTTTCCGTTGATTCTCATAGCCATGCCAGGGAGATGACTGTAGGACAGTGTGCAATAGCAGATTCAGATTTTCATCTCAATATTGCTTGAAATGGAAGAAAGTAGAAGATAATATGAATCGCCATCAGTTGGAAAATAAGTAGAGAAAACAAGTTATGATGCATACTGATGGCAGAGCACATGCAATCTTTCAAAATATGAGTGGAAAATGTCCATATGTAAAAAAGGGAAATAGTATACAAGAGCATAGAAATATTTTAATTCAATTTCCTCATTGTTATAAAAACCTCTTAGTGTATATATTTTTGTGTATACAGAAGAAGGAAGAACAGAAGAGCTGGAGGAAAGGAGGGAGGGAGGGAGGAAGAAACTAAAACAATCTTGTAAAGCAACTATACCCACAATTAAAAAGTATAATAAAAAAGGAAGAAAGACGGAAGCAAAGAGAAAAGGAGGGAAGGAAGGAGGGGGAAGTAATCCCAAGTTTTTTAAATCACTGCCTCCCAGTAGGATGTTTCTTCCTCCCTGCCCTGTTTTTTCTAAAAGGCCTGTAATAACACTATACCACTCTCGTAACAAAAGAATGTGATTTTCAAATGCACGGTATGGGTGGCTTGCTCTCATCTGCACCTGCTGTTCTGAGGTGACCATGCCCCCTCTCTGTCTGGCCACAGCTTTCTGGTCCACATGGAGCCAGGCTCTGTGGGGAGATGTGAACAAGTTTCATAAATGAGCTCTTCCACTGGGGTGGAGAATGCGAGAGAGAATCAATGGAACTTCTCAAGGGCTATCCTAGAAGAGCTGTAAAGAGTGGTAAGTTTGTTCAGCCTTACTATGCAGTCATAGCCAATACGGAACAAGTCCAATCAGACTGATTAAGCCAAGGACCGCCCAAACCTTTAAACTGCTCCAGCTAAGACATACCAGTGTGTTTCATGTGAATCATTCATGCCATATTAACATAGCCTGCTACAAGTCTTCAAATCACAATTTTGATGGAAGAAGATAACTAACTGTTAACTCTAGGATTGCATGAGTAGACATACTGTACTCCTCATGGTCTGTATATTAATCTTCATGTATGGCAGAAGTTCTACAGTATAAATAGAGAAAGATCTCAGACAACTGAACACTTGCCTTTATTACAGTTAAAGTCATCCCAAAGTCACAGAATCTCATGATTGGAAAGTACTTTATTTCCTATTAAATGTCGTCAAATTGGGTAAAGTCAGCATCTTTCCTATAATATTCCCACATACGGTCAGTTTTCTCTGACAGAAAAAAGTACTTTTTTGTCAATGTGAAGAATGTCAAGTGTGCTGTCGACAGGGAAAAGGAGATGCTGGTTGATTGCACTGTTGAGGGCCTTTATATAAAACACCTCATTGCATCTTTACAACAAACCTCTAAGGTCTTTATATTATCTGTGCCTGTAGTAGGAAAAGAAAAATTGGCAACAGTAAAAGACAGAGCCTGAGGATTTAAAAAAAAAAAAATGTCCAGCTATTTGACCGTGTTTCTGCTGCATCCAACTGGCATAGTCTCTGCTTCCAACCTGTGGGAAGCAAAGACCTACCTGCATCTATTCCATGCAGCCATTTGCACAAAGGACAGTTCTTTTGCCCCTTGTGATGATTTTCCACCTGCTGGGTACTTCATTCTTTCTCAGAATATTTGGTTGTAACCAAGACTGGATTTAAAGTTTCTCAAACAATAAGGAAAAAAGGTTTTATCTGATATAACTTGAAGTCCAGAGGTAAGGCAGGTTCTTATTTGTCAACAAGACGGACACATCTCATCTAAGACCAAAGTTCTTTACTTCTCTCCCACCTGTCATCTCTAAAAACTTTCCTTTGCCCTCAGTCTGGTGTCTTTCATCCCCCCAGGATGGTTAGAGCTGATCCGGGCACCGCATCCAGACTTGACAACCTATATACCCCACATTTCTCCCTGAGCAATGAGAGAACTCTCCCAGAAGCCTCCAGAATCCTTCTGCTCATTGAATTGGGTCACACACCCATCTTTCAATCAATAACTGGCAAGAGCCACGTGACCTCCTTGACCTGGTTGGAACTAATCAAGATGCAATTTCCAGAGCTGGGGATCTTCCCAACCCAGGGATCGACCCGGGTCTCCTGCATTGCAGGTGGATTAGCTAAGCCACCGCTAAGCCACCAGGGAAGCCCGGGGTTGGGCCAGCTTACCTGAAGTGTGTGGGAAGGGCATGACAACGGAGCTACGAGACGGGTATTTCCTAAATGACAGAAGTGCGGGTGGGGGGAAGGTGGGTAGGTAGCCAACAATAGTGCTAAACACACAACGCAAAGGAAATCCAAGACCACCCCGGCCAGACTAGCCTGTGAGTGGCCCCAGACTTTCACCTCCCAGATTGTTCATCTTTGTATCTTGCTGTCACCCATGACTCTCTGAGAAACAGCCGTTTGCTCTTTCTCTAGAAATCTCAGTTTCACCCACGTTTTAGGTTCAGGTCGGTCCCACCTCTAGCCCGTCTCGTTCTAGAGTCTAACTTGGCATCTGACTAGTGACCTCGGATCACATGCAAACCTCACTGGCTTCCCACTTCTCAGTGTGGGCTGCAACCTCCAGGAACTGACCAGCCCCTTGCTCTTGGGGTATTAACCTCCCCCTGGGTTACTGCCATGTGTTTGGCCCAAGCAGCCACAGACCTGGGATTCCTGGCTGCCCCTCCTATTCTGGGTATAAATGGAAGCAAGTGATGAGATCTGGCATTCCAAGAAGATACCCAAGGGACTGCGTGATGCAGTCCTGCAGTGCGGCAGAGTTAACTGCCCACGATGTGAATCTGGACCTAGGAGACACAGGACATGGGAAGGAACTGGGCCGATGAACTTCCTGTCCTCAACCCCTCTTGTGGACTTCCCTAAGCCAGAGCTCCACCAAACAGATGGCCTGGAGATGTCCTTTTGGCTCAGTGGGTGCACCAGCCAAGCATTCTAGATCATCTCTTCATAGCTCATTGTAAAGCTTTAGCCAGCTTGGCAATGCAGGGCTTCACCTTGGTTCACATCTTTCTTGGCTTTTGTCTTTATCTCACTCTGTGCCCTAGACTCCATCTCCCAAATAAAGCCTCAGCACTTCAAGCCCTGACTCAGGCTCTGCTTTCTAGAACTCAGGCTATGACAGACCTCACAAACAGCAAAGGGCTGCATGGCTCTCCAGGCCACCAGGCAAGGGATCTGTTGAAAATGGGATGTGGGGAAGTACTGCTGCCGTGTCAACTGGGAAGCCTGCATAAGCTACACAACAGAAACGCGCACGCATTTTCAGGCTATCTGGGGGGCAGGGAAAGAGTGATTTTGCTTGAGGACATAGCAGCAGCATAATTAACTTGATTGGACATAAACATTTACTTGCAGAAATGTAAAACTACTCTGTACTATGTAAAATCAATAAAGCCTGTAACATGACGTCACCGCCAAGACAGCATCCAAATCTTCCTGAATGTGTATCACTGGCTGGCTGGCTGCGCGTGTGTGTGCTCAGTTGCTTCAGTTCTGCCTGACTCTTTGAGACCTTACGAACTATAGCCCACCAGGCTCCTCTGTCCATGGGATTCTCCAGGCAAGAATACTGGAGCGGGTGGTCATGCCCTCCTCCAGGGGATCTTCCCGACCCAAGAGCAGAACCCACATCTCCTGCACTGTAGGTGGATTCTTTATCCACTGAGACACCTAAACAAATCAGAGGGCAGTTTACTTTAGAAGCACCTTGAACCCCCAGAGGTATTTGTTTATATAATCCATCAGAACTCAGTGACTAAATTTTAATAGCAGGTCATATATAATTTTAGAAGCAAAGAAATCAACCAAAAAAGTATATTGGCCACGGACTGGTAATTTTAAAAAGTCGTAACAACAACTGTAGAGAGAAGGTGAAGAGGGTGGACAATTTGAGTTGGACTAGACAGAAATAATTTTTAACTGGCCGGTATTGGAAGATGCGTTTTGTTTCTGGTGTGACTTCTGCCTCAGGACATGTTCACTGAGAGCCCATCCCCTCCCGTCCTGAGCTCCCACTGCCGTCCTGACCTGAGATATAAGCCGTCAACTGCTGCCACATTTTGATCCACGTGTTCCCGTCTGCCTGGAATACCTTTCCTTTTCGTGTTGTCTGATGCCTCTTTTTAATTCAGTTCCTTTGTCAGCTCCTTCAGGGGTATTTCTGCACCACCAGACAAACTGACAACCGCATCCTGTGGACCTAACACGGCCCACTCCTGGTTTCCACATGGCCCATAAGCCAAGTGGGCTTCCAGGTGGCGCTAGTGGTAAAGAACTCAGTTGTCAATGCAGGAGACACAAGAAACCCTCGGGTTTGGTCCCTGGGTCGGGAAGATCCCCTGGAGGAGGGTTGGCAAACCACTCCAGTATTCTTGCCTGGAAAATTCCATGGACAAAGGAGCCTGCTGGGTTATAGTCCATGGGGTCTCAAAGAGTTGGATATGACTGAAGCAACTTGGCACGCATGCATGAGCCAAGAATGGTTTCTACAGATCAATATTTGCAATCTCTCTGACAACAGAGAAGACTAAGTTTGAATGCCACTGAAACAAGATGTTATCTGCTCCCAACAAAAAAGTAAATACCAGAATTCTGTTCTCCTCATCAGAAGACCTCCATTACAAAAAAGAGAAAAGAAAGAAAATTATACTCGATAACTAGTGGTATATTTTACAATGTCTCGGTTAAAACTGATGGGCATTTCTTTGCCCTCTTGTTCTATAATACCTATGCAAGATCCTTGATTGTGCCTCTTGGCCTACACAGGTCAGAAATAGGTTGGCCAAAATGATCGCTTGGGTTTTTCCATAACATGGAACAGAAAATCTGAACAAACGCTGTGGCCAACCCAATATTTACTACCTCACCTTCCAAAGGAAAATAATCTGTCAACCTCTACGCTAGAATCACGGAAGCCAAAGCAGCCAGAATTTTCTCTCCAGCACTCTGATTATAAAGATAAAGAAACCAATGCCCAAAGGAACGGAAGGTCTGCCCCTCCCTTTCCTCAGAAGCCTTGAGGCTGGCCTCCCAAGCCTCTGGGCTGTGCCAGGCTCCTCCCCAGGACACTTAATCGCCCCACTCGCTTGTTAAGTGACTAGAAAGAAGCAGGATTTCCCAGAGAACACGGAAATCAGACAGTGCGCCCAGTCCTCCACCAAATATGCCTTCCCCTCTGGTCCTTTGTTCCTTGATGAATTTAATGGAAACCCAATGCTTGGGTCACATTCAAACCTCCCTCCGTCTCCCACAAGAGCTTAAAGATGCTCTCTGAGAAGCAGCTGTGAAGAGGGAATGCGATCGGTTAAATGCGAGCAGAGCCAAAAGCCTGAAAAGAACTCTACAGCCTAATCATGGTTTGTTAAAAACCCTGGCACGGCTGAGCCTGACCGACAGCCTATCTGCACCCCCAGTGAAACAGCTCGGTGAAGACCACTCCGCCTCTGCCCGGAGGCCCACGTGGCACCTAGCAGAACTCTGTACCAAGGGACAGCGTTGGTACTGGATCCCCATTCATCATGTTTACCGAAAGGTCAGACAGAACCGAACAGCCTGCCCGGAGATTTTATTCAAATTTAATGTGTTTTCAAGGAGCTTTGAAAAAATAAAACTCAGTCTGCACTTGGAATGAAGGAGCCATTTGATTTGTATGATTTGTGTTTCCAACATCACCAGCTCTACGAAACTTGGTCACCAGGCCCTGGGATGAGAGGGGTTAAGAGCTGACAAATAATAGGAGCGCTTTCCCTCCGTGTTCAGTGAAGCTTTGTTTATTTATTTACCTCCTTATTTATGTTTCGTGGTTTTTACACAGTGTCTTGATTAAATCCCATCTGAGAACATACATTTTAAAATGTATATATACAGGAATGAAGAGCCGAGCCTGGCCCTGGTCCACCCCCGACACGGGCTGCTGCTGCTGTGTGACCTCAGCTCCACTCTGCAGCCTCTCTGAGCCTCGGTTTCCCCATCAGCATGTTACAGGATTTTCACTCTCTGTCTGTCTCTCTCCATCAATGAAGCTTTATTAAAAAACCTGGTGATAATAGATAGTTCCAGAATATCTGCTTTAAAACCATGGTGATTGTAGGTATTTTCAGAATATCTCTAGATATACTGAAGAAATTAGAATTCCAGCTCAAGTGTTTTCAAGTCCATAGAAATGAGAGATAGATAGATGGACAGACAGACATGGTATAGTTATAATTGAAAAACATGATTTTCTGGGCAATTGCTTGATGATGCCAATAATGTGTTATTCTAAACCTCAAAGAAAGGATATGCAATCAGGCACACTGTGCTCAATCTGTAGCAGAATTTTCAGAAGGAATGTTCACATTATAATGTGACTAGCTGGACAGGTTTTTCGTATATATTTCCTATATATTCCTAACTGCACTTATGTGACGTGCATCTTATTAGGGATTCTTCTCTGTAACAGGATGCTTGTGAAGACAGAGGCATGCGGGTTCTGTCTACCAGGACTATTCCTTGAAACAAATTCTCCCCTTCAATCCATTCAGGTAACTTCTACACAAACAAACTGGCTCTCAAGGGACCACAGAAATATTGTTAGTCTTGATTTGGAAAAAAAGGCAAAGATCCAGGAAGGTTTTGACAATTTAAGAACTAAAGGAACCAGACAAATATCATGTGATATCACTCATATGTGGAATCTAATTTTTAACAAATGAAATAAATTAATTTATTTACAGACTCACAGATTTGGAAAACAGACTTATGGTTACCAAAGGGAAAACCTGCAGGGAGGAATAAATTAGAACCTTGGGGTTAACATGCACACACTACTCTATATATATACATTAATAAGATAGTTAACCAACATGGACCTACTTTATAGCACAAGGGACTCTGCACAATATTCTGTAATAACCTAAATAGGAAAGGAATCTGGAAAAGAATGAATGTGTGTGTGTGTGTGTGTGTGTGTGTGTGTGTGTGTGTGTGAGTGTGTGAGAGTGTGTGTGTGTGTCTCTGTGTGTGAGTGTGTGTAATGGAAGCACCATACTGCACACCTGAAACTAATGCCACAGTGTAAATCAGCTGTATCCAATAAAATTTAAGAAAAAGAGTAAAAAGGGTGAAAGAAACATGTCACTAATGTGTCAGAAGGCAGGATAAACCTGCAGAACTCCCGTGGGTCGGAGGAGGGGGCCGATAAGAAGGGAAAAACAAGATTTATCATCTTTCTGCCGTTTCCGGGATACACTCTTTCCTGCACCTTGGAACCTGATGCTCTTTTGTTTGCAGAACAGATGTGGAAGACAGAAGAGTGAGTCAGTGGACAGAACCAACTTTGCCATCAGACAATCCAGAAGTGAATCTTCATTCCGCTAAGTCGTCATCTAACTTCTCTGAACCTCAGTTTCCACAAGTCCAGCAGGCACCTCAGGATAGACCTTCTTTATTTGTTTGTGGTGAGAATTAAGTGAGATAACCTCTGTAAATGTCTCTCCACGGTGCCGGACTTTGACAGACCTTGAAGAAACACAAGGAGATGGAGGGTACGTCAAGTTCACTGAGGCACTGTGGAGACCTTCCCTACATGGCCCTTATCTTCACTCGGAATCGTGAAACTGAAGGGGAGCTTAGGGACCATGCGCTTGCTTTTCAAACGTGAGTGCACGCCTCAATCACCTAAGGAACTTTCTGTTTTAAAATCTAGATTCTTGGGCCCTTCCCCCACGCCTACTCAATTAGAACCTCTGGAATGGATTTCTGACCTTAGTATGTTTGAAAAAACAGCTCCCGAGTGATTCTAGTAAGACACCAAGTGTGGCTCCTTCTGATTTAACCTGTGCCGTGCGCTTAGTCCCTCAGTCGTGTCCAGCTCTTTCCGCCCTATGGACTGTAGCCCACGGGTTCCTCTGGGATTCTCCAAGCAAGAATACTGGAGTGGGTTGCCATTTCCTTCTCCAGGGGATCTTCCCAACCCAGGGATCGAAACCCAGGTCTCCCGTATTACAGGTAGATTCTTTACCATCTGAGTCACCAGGGAAGCTGAACACTGGAGTGCATAGCCTATCCCTTCTCCAGGGAATCTTCCAAACCCAGGAATCGAACTGGGGTCTCCAGCATTGCAGGTGGCTTCTTTACCAGCTGAGCTACCAGGGAAGCTCCCTGATTTAACCTGCTCTCCATCAAATGAAAAAAAATCTCCTCTTCATCACCCTTGCTCCAGCCCCTTCAGGGCATATCAGTTGCTCTTAAACAGACAGGATCTTGTGCTGTCTCAGTCCAGTTGTTAGACAGTGTTTTCTGAAGGTTAGAAGTCTTATTTCCATGTTCCCAATTTACTTCTTAGTATGAAAAAACCCTTCCTATGTAATAACTTTCTTAGAATATTAAGCCTGCTGTGTCTAATTAACCAAGCCTGCTATAGATCTTTTTTCTTCTCTAGTTTCTTCAAATATTTTTCCCAGGACAGTTTCTAATCAACCATAATCAATCAACAATCAACTATCTTCCTCCTCATCCTAACAACCAGATCAATTATAACAGTCCTCCCTGAAAGATCACACTGGAACACAACAAAATTCTCTGTGTGGTCTAATTAGCACAAGCAATCATTTCCATGATCTACACAGTCTAATGTCTTATTAGCTGTTAATAAGATGTTAGATAAGTAGTGTCTCTCTTATGACAACTCTTGGAATCTGTGGTGTGACAGGTCCATCAGAACCACAGATGTTCTTCAGAAACTGCTAGCAAACCATGTCTTCGTTATTCTCACATGTATTTAACTTACTGTTGCAAATTAAGGGCCGGTTTACTCTGAAGTTTTGTTTTGGAGGCTTTGGAATTATCATTCCAACTTGTGGAGGTAATAAATAGAATTTTGATTATAACCAAAATGTGCATTATTTGTCTTTGCTTTCTGTCATCTAATTCAGTCGCTGACTTAAAAAGATGCAGTACCAGGGGTTAAACCCATTAGAGGCCTCCACCTGGATGCACATGGCCCCACACGACCAGTGACAAGTCTGATCCTCTCAAACGCTTTGCTGACATCAAGAAAAAAATTGATTGGAGAGTTTGATGCATCTACCAGCCTCATAAAGTATTTATAAGGGAACTGAAATCAGCTTCAGCTGTCTTCCTCTAAATTAATACAGGTATTCCTCAGCATCCTCAGTGGGTTGGTTCCAGGTTCCCAGACAACTACAAAATCCACAGATGCTCAAGTCATTGGTATAAATGGACCAGTACCTCCGAGGCTGGATTTCGCATCCACAGGTATAAAGAGCTGACTGCAGGCAGAAGTGGCTATAGATGCTTGCCTTTTCTAAAGGTACATAAACAACTTAATGATCTATTTCACAATGTTGCAAGGTTGTAAACATCAAGGCTACCAGTTTATATCAACCAGAAGCTAGTCTTTATGAGAATAAGGGAATTATACGACTGTCCTCATTTTTCTGGAACTTCTTTATGTGCCCTCAGAGGTTACTGACAATGATGCTGAGACTCAAATCACATTTCTAAGTTCCCTTAGCATTTTAGAGGCTTGGTTCCTTTTATTCTTGGGTAACTTCAGTTCTGTTAAATTTACTAAGTCTTCTTTTACTGGCTTGTATTTCTTAGGCCAGGGCTTCCCAGGTGGCTCAGTGGTAAAAAAATAAAATAAAATAAAAATCCTCCTGCAATGCAGAAGATGTGGGTTTAACCCCTGGGTCAGGAAAACCCCATGAAGAAGGAAATGGTAACCCACTCCAGTATTCCTGTCTGGAAAATTCCATGAACAGAGAAGCCTGACAGGCTACAGTCCATGGGGTCGGAAAAGAGTTGGACACGACTTCAAGACTAAACAACAACATTTCTGAGGCCACAACACTTCCATATGTTGTTTTTAGCATTTTTTGTTTGTTCTTGGGCAATGTTTTTCCATCCTAGACAATTGAAACAAAAATAGAAAAAGTGAATTATTCTTTCTCTCCATCAAGTTAATACACAGGTCTGTTTTTCAGGCTTCAGGCTTGATACTTCCTCTCTTGCTCCAAAGCCCAAACAGCTTTCCAAGCCACTGCTACTCTGGGAGCGTCCTTCCCTACTTGATCTTCACAGTCCTGTGCCCTGCTTTCAAATTCAACCTTGATCACTGGACATTTGAGGCCAGATAATTCTTTGCTGGAGGGTAGAGGGGCTGTCCTGTACATGTAGGGTGTTTACCACTATCTGACGCCTCTGCCCACGAGGTGCCTGAGGCACACACACACCCCTGTCTCAGCGATGACAACCTGAAGGCACCTTCAGACATTGCCACCAGCTGAGATGCTAGTCGGGGAAATTTTAGGAATCATATTTCAAAACATTTAGATGATAGGGAAGTCCTGTCACGTGCCACAACATGAATGAAATTTGAGGATGTTGTGCTCAATATCACTAATTATTAGAGAAATTCCAATCAAAAGTACAATGAGGTATTACCTCACACCGGTCAGAATGGTCCGCATCAAAAAGTCTACAAATAACAAAAGCTGAAGAGGGTGTGGAGAGAAGGGAACCCTCCTACGCTGTTGGAAGGAATGTAAATTGGTGCAGTCACGTGAAGAACGGTATGGGGTTCTCTAAACTAAAAACAGAGCTATCATATGACCCAGCAATCCCACTTTTGGGCATATACCCAGAGAAAACCATGATTCAAAAGGCTACATGCACCCCAGTGTTCACACAGCACTGTCTATAGCAGCCGAGACATGCAAACAAGCTCACTGTCCGTCAACAGGTGAACGGATAAAGATGCGGTGCACGTGTACAGTAGCAGAGTGCTCAGCCATTCAGAAGAAAGCAATAACGCCATCTGGAGCAACATGGATGGACCCGGAGATTATCATAACAAGTGAAGTGAGCCAGACAGAGACATATACCATGTGATATCACTTATACGTGGAGTCTAAAAAGAAAAAATGGCACAGATGAACTTATTTACAAAATAGAAACAGACTCACAGGCTTAGGTAAGGAACTTAACGCTTACCAAAGGGGAATGCGGTGGGGAGGGATAAACTGAAAGACTGGGATCAAAATATACACACTCGTGTACATGAAGTTAACTAATAACCACCTCCTGTATAGCACAGAGAACTCCACTCAATAGTCTGTAATGACCCACATGGAGAAAGGATCTAAACCTGGGTGGCTGCATGTGAATGTGGAGCTGAGTCACTTTGCTGTTCCCATGGAACTGACACAGCACTGTGTCAACCATGTGCCAGTGAAACATGAAAGAGATTTGAGGACATCATGCTGAGTCACATCAGACCACGGTAAGACAAATACTGTATGATTCCACTTGCAGGAGCTATTTAAGTAGTCAGACTCATAGAAACTAAAGTAGTAGGTTTGATCCCTGGGTCGGGAAAATGTCCTAGAGAAGGAAATGGCAACCCACCCCAGTATTCTTACCTGGAAAATTCCATGGGCAGAGGAGCCTGGCGGGCTACGATCCATGGGGTCCCATGGATTGTGACTGAGCAGGTAAAAAAAAACTTTTAGATTGTAAGGTAACCTTCCTTGACAAGTGCCCCTTGCTGCCTATCAGCTGCTTCATACTTTTATCTGCTACCAACACCTCCATGCAATCTGGATTGTATGTGGGCATCCCAGGGATCCTCCTCGGGGAACCAAGACCCCCACATTAGAGCTCTTAGAAACTGTCTGTTGAACCAGACATCTCCCCTATTTCACTGGTGCATCTGCCATTGTTTAGTCCACCAAAGAAAAAGCCGGAACACTTTCTCCTCTAGAGCCTCTCAAATCAAACGGTTAAGATGAAAATAGTGAAATTATGAGATATTACCCTAAAGTTCTCAATGCTTCTAATTCCAACACCCACACAGACTCTGGGATGTAGGAAACTAACCAGTTCTCCTTGACTCTTTTTTACATGCGCTTACCTAGACATGCTGAGCTATACCAGAAGTAATCTTTTCTCCTTGTGGTTTATTTCTAACTACTTTTCCAACACAGTTTTTTTGTTTGTTTGTGTTTTACTTTGACTGGCACATCACTCGATGTACTTTTCCTGATGTGTCCTTGTAATAAAGTCAACTGAGCAAAACCCAGAGGGGAGGATGCTTTCAAAAGTCTTCGGGAAGAAAGAAAACAATCCACCAAAAGAAAGCAACACAGCTCCTTTAGAAACAGCTGCTGTGGCAAAAAACAAAACAAACACAAAAAAGAACGTACAGAAAAGGACAGTTTTGTGATTGAAAGGGAATGCGAAAGTCAGAATCCCTGCCAACACAGAAGGAGAGAAGCCTAGAACGCTTGGCGAGCAGTTACCAGGCTGGCTGCTGACAAAGAACTCCGAACCCGCCCTTCCAGGAAGATGAGCTGCATGTCTTCCCCTCTGAAGTTCAGAAGATTGGCCTGCCTCGTCGTGGCACCGTTGTAAAGTTCCCACCACAAACCCTTTCCCAGAGATTCTTGGGAAGCTTTCTGAGTCTGACACAGACCACGTTTGACACCTGCCAGTAGCCACTGGGCCAGTATTTGTCAAACTTTAAGGTGCTTGGAAATCATCAGGAAAGTTTATTTTAAGTGTAGCATCCTGGGACCTGCCCACCAGAGATTTACTACGTTCGGGCTGCTACCTAGGAATTGACATTATTAACAAGCAACGCTGGTAGTTCTGATACCTGGTTGAGAAACACCATCCGAGGTGCTTCAGGGTGAAGTTAAGAAAACCCTGATCCTGTGGCCTGATCATATGGGCACAAAATCTGTTTTATCCTGGTTTTCCCTACTTTTCTCCCCAAGGCCAGAATCAGCACATAAGTAACATAAAACCATGCTACCAAAGGCTGTATGTAAATCCTCCGAAAAAAGAGAAATATAGAAAAGGCAGTGCTGTTCACTAAAAGGTATGTGCTCAGTAGAATATGCTGTCACTCTCTTAAGCTTCAGTGTCTGTATTCTCAAAAAAAAAAAAAAGGCACACACACATATTTTTCTCCCCTAATAAGCCAGGAGGTTTAAATATTACATGCAAATGCCTTGCCAGTATTGTTCATAAACTCTCTCCATCTGTGAGGCCACTGAGAGAGCCGGGAGCTGAGCTGCCCAACTACTGAGGGCCATCTCCACGGTGGACAGTGGAGAATCCACCTGTCAGGTTGGCCCAGGCATGTGTGTTTCTGGGAGAGAAGAGTTCTACGTTGTCCACCGGAGAGGCAGCTGACTCTGACTTCTCTAGAAACCTATTTCTCAGGCCTCGAGATGACCCCACACGAGCAAGATCTCTCTTTCCCCAGGTTCATGGGGCAGAGGCTTTTAGAGGAGGTCGCGACAGCATCCTCTCTGGTAGCGGTGGTTTAGTCGATCAGTCGTGTCCGGCTCTTTGCAACCCCATGAACTGCGTGTAGCCCACCAGGCTCCTCTGTCTGTGGGATTTCCCAGGCAAGAATACTGGAATGGGTTGCTATTTCTTTCTCCAAGCATCATCTCTATTTGAGCCCAAATTGATGTTGTTTCTACTCATGTTCTACAGAAATAAATGGACACACAAATAGGAATTTTTTTCTGACATTTATGAGTAGATATAGAAACAAAAGCGCACAGAACATCAGCACACAGCTGGTGAGTTTTCACAAAGTTGAACACACCTTTCTAAACTGTCCTCTAGATCTAGACACGAAACATCGCAGGATTCCAGAAACCGCCTCTCATGCCCCGCCCGTCACCGCCCCTCCCGGATAGGGGCGAGAGCACGGTTTGCCTATTACTGGCCCTTATGAAAGAAATCATGTCATCTGTGCTCTTTTGTGTCTTAGGCCTTTCCAAAAAACTGCTTGTGATATATGAATGCCCAACCTTGTTCTCCTGGGATACTGTTGTTCATCAAACCTGTAAGATGTATTCAGTGGAGCAAAGTGATGGATCTACCTTTGAGAAAACTCTCTAAATTTTAGCAGAGCCTTAAAACATAAAATTGGCAGATACCATAGAAACCGTTGCTGCCTTTCCATGACATGAAATTCACACCAACTGCCTACTGTGCGTCCCCCACTGGACTGTCAGCTCTGCACTAAGACCAGGAGGGAGAAAAGGCCTGGCCCACACCCAGGAAGCACTGAGAATGTATCCAGAGAAGTCAGTGCACACCGAAAAAGAAATATCAAGACTGTGTTTATAGTACTACACTGTGTAGTCCAGACAGAGGAGAAAACAGTAAGGGTCTCCTTGAGTTACCGACAAAAACTGCAAACTGAGTTCTAGAGGAAGGAGCCCAGCACACGCTTCCTGTCAAGGGAAGTGTTCCCAGGACAAATGGAACTGTGTCCTGCTCACTGTAGCCAGTGATACAAGCTCTGTGTTACCCATGGCACTAGGGCAGGAGCAGCAGCCCTGCGGGGAGGTCAGGAGCAGGTGAGCCCAGGTGAGCAAAAATAGGCAATAGGTCCCTGTTAGGGGCTGAGGAGAACTCTTACTGTGTTGGTGAGAATGTAAATTGGTGCAGCCACCATGGAAAACAGTAGGGAGGTTTTCTCAAAAAACTGAAAATTGAGTTGCCATATGATCCAGCAATCCCACTCCTGGGCATATGCCTAGACAAAACTATAGTTTGAAAACATACATACACCCCTATGTTCATGTAGCACTGTTTACAATAGCCAAGACATGGAAGCAACCTAAATGCCCAGTGACGGAGGAATGAATAAAGAAGATTTGGTGCATATACAAAACAGAATACTACTCAGCCATTAAAAGGAATGAAATAATGCCATGTGCAGCAGCAACAGGGGACCTGGAGATTATCATACTAAGTGAAGTAAGTCACACAGAGAAAGACAAATACCATATGATGTCCCTTATATGTGGAATCTAAAAATGATACAAATGGGCTTATTCACCAAATAGAGACAGACTCAGAGACTTCAAAAACAAACTTATGTTACCAAAGGGGAAATGTGGGGAGAGTGATAAATTAGGAATTTAAGATTAACATATATACACTACTGTATATAAAATGGGCTTCCCAGATGAAGCAGTGGTAAAAGAATCCACCTGCCAATGCAGGAGATGCAGGAGACATGGGTTCGATTCCTGGGTCAGGAAGATACCCTGGAGAAGGAAATGGCAACCCACTCCAGTATCCTGCCTGGAAAATTCCATGGACAGAAGAGCCTGATGGGCTATAGTCCATAGGGTTACAAAGAGTCAGATACGACTGAGCAACTAAGCATGCATATATGAAATAGATAACAACAGGGACCTACTGTAGAGCACAAGGAACTTTGTTCAATATTCTGTAATAATCTATAAGGGAAAGAATCTGAAAAAAAATGGATATACGAATATGTATAATGCAACAACACAAGACAAGACTCTACACATGGACATCACCAGATGGTCAACACCAAAATCAGATTGATTATATTCTTTGCAGCCAAAGATGGAGAAGCTCTATACAGTCAACAAAAACAAGACCAGGAGCTGACTGTGGCTCAGATCATGAACTCCTTATTACCAAATTCAGACTGAAATTGAAGAAAGTAAAGAAAACCACTAGACCATTCAGGTATGACCTAAATCAAATCCCTTATGATTATACAGTAGAAGTGAGAAACAGATTTAAAGGCCTAGATCTGATAGATAGAGTGCCTGATGAACTATGGAAGGAGGTTTGTGACATTGTACAGGAGACAGGGATCAAGACCATCCCCACGGAAAAGAAATGCAAAAAAAGAAAAAGCAAAATGGCTGTCTGGGGAGGCCTTACAAATAGCTGTGAAAAGAAGAGAGGCGAAAAGCAAAGGAGAAAAGGAAAGATATAAGCATCTGAATGCAGAGTTCCAGAGAATAGCAAGAAGAGATAAGAAAGCCTTCTTCAGTGATCAATG
>SJYQ01003360.1:0-49331 GCA_006410935.1 Redunca redunca | reverse complement strand
CCCTGGGATTTCTTTGGAAGGAATGATGCTAAAGCTGAAGCTCCAGTACTTTGGCCACCTCAAGCGAAGAGTTGACTCATTGGAAAAGACTCTGATGCTGGGAGGGATTGGAGGCAGGAGGAGAAGGGGAAGACAGAGGATGAGATGGCTGGATGGCATTACTGACTCAATGGATGTGAGTCTGAGTGAACTCCGGGAGTTGGTGATGGACAGGGAGGCCTGGCGTGCTGCGATTCATGGGGTCGCAAAGAGTCGGACACGACTGAGCGACTGAACTGAGCTGAACTGATAATGCAACCACTTTGCCATATACCTGAAATTAAGACGACATTGTAAATCAACTGTACTCCAATATAAAATAAAAAAGTAAATTGAGAAAAATGTAGGTTCCTGTTGCCATAAAGCAGAAAGGAATGTCGACATTTGAGAGTGAGTGATGGTTTGCCACTGTGTTATCTTTGCCCCAGGGAATCCCAGCACCTCTTTATGAAATGCCAGTGCTTGAGCCAAAGAGGTTCCATAACCAACTCTTATGTCTTGGTTTCAACATTCAGGGTCAGGCAACAGTTCGCTCCTTTTAGTACTGGAGAGTTCATTTAAAGTTGGCAAAAGTAAAAAAAAAAAATTCATTGACCTGGTGGCAGGAACTCATTCATATGGGCTTCCCTGGTGGCTCAGGCAGTTAAGAATCTGCCTGTAGACTGCCTTCAGTGCAAGAGAGTTGGGATCAATCCCTGGGTCAGGAAGATCCCCTGGAAAATGAAATGGTAATCCACTCCAGTATTCTTGCCTGGAGAATCCTGTGGACAGAGGAGTGTGGCAGTTTACAGTCCATAGAGTCACAAAGAGTTGGACATGACTTAGCAACTACACCACCACCTTCCCATATATATCTTAGCTATAATCTTCATCACATCCTAAAGAGCAAATATATGAAAACTAAGACTCAGCTACAACACTTATCTTAGGATTCAGTAGCTTGTAAGGGGAGTTGACTAGATTTGAAATAAATCTACCTATATACAGATATCTAGATAGAAAACCTAGAGAGCAGAGGGTTACCCCTTTCAGACAGGTATGCTGGTAATGATCACAACAGCCCAGTGCAATCAATAGTCAAATAGTATTTTCTATTCTATATATTCTTTACTTTGTATTGTCCTTAACAGTCCCACAAACAAACTCATCCCCTTGGGACCTGGCAGAGGCCATATTAGCAAGCCAGGCCAGTTGCAGGGGAATCTGTAAGTGGGAGACCACAGCTGAAGGCCAAGACTTTTGGTTTGCTTGCCACTGTTGTTCCCACAGAATAGAAAAGCAAAACTTCGGTACATGTGTATAAATTTGGAAGATAAACTGTAATGTGGTCCTGGAGTCATGGGTGAAATAAAAATCCAAGATATACACACGGATGAAATGTCTTTATAACACAGTTGCTCAAAATGCCCTTCTTAAAAGAGACCTGGGGAGGGGGTAAGACTCAAATAGTCCTGACAATGATTTACTTGATCAAATCCCAGCTTTCTCTGGCAGCACAGAAATGTCTACAGAAATGGCTTTGCCTGCATCTGTCTGAGAATCAGAGAAGCAGAGGAAGGTTAAACATGGAAATGAGGCCACAAAATTCATGACTGTGGATGTGTCTGAATTCCCAGCCTGCTGCTTCAGGGCGACACCTGGCTCCCCTGGATGAAGGAATAGAAGCACAGAAAGCAAGCTGACAGGTTGTGCCAGAAAACACACCATGCTTGGGCGCCTTGGCTGAAAGAATCGGGCAACATAGCAAGACAGTTTAAATGCTCAGTGGCTCACCTCAGCCCAAGTGAGCCTTGTATGGGCAGTGCTCACTGAGATCCTTGGACTTGGCCAAGAAGCCAGGCATCCACACCACTAAATAGCCATGGAAAAGGAGCTTCCTTGGAGGACAGTGCGAGGCCAGACAGCCCCTCACCCAAGGGAGTCGTGAACATGGTTTCTAAGGGCAAGTGGGCTGCGTTGCCACCACAGTCTCAAAACACTTGGCTTCCAGCAGCCTTGGGCACCTCCTTGACAACTGAGTTGTCTACTTGCTCCAAGTGTTCCCTTGTAGTAGGCAATGGCAGGGCTCCACCAAGTTCCTGGGAGGCCTTCTGACCTTGGCACATGCCCCTCCTTCCTTTGGTGCATCTTATATTCTGAAAGTCTGGCAAGGTTTTCAAGAAGGGAGAGCTTCAGGCACCTGAAAATTCATGTGTCCCTTGGAGAACCCCAAACCAAAGATCGACAGGTGTCGCCATTCGAAAGACGTCTGCCAGGCTCCAAGGCAAGGCTGTTTGCACCTGGAATTCCAGAGACCATCATTCAACAGCTCTTTCTGCCTTCCTCTAAGCAAAATCCAGCCCAAAGAAGCAGCAGGAGGAGAACAAAAATGTCACTCTCCACAGCACACCACCTGAGCTCCGAGAAGGCCACCTGCACAAAATGTGGCTAAAGAACCTCTTGATGAGGACGAAAGAGGAGAGTGAAAAAGGTGGTTTAAAACAGCATTTGAAAAACTAAGATCATGGCATCTGGTCCCATCACTTTGTGGCAAATAGATGGGGAAAAAATGGAAGCAATGGCAGATTTTATTTTCTTGGGCTCCAAAATCACTGTGGACAGTGACTGCAGCCATGAAATTAAAAGACGCTTGCTCCTTGGAAAAAAAGCTATGGCAAACCTAGACAGCATACTAAAAAGCAGAGACATTGCTTTACTGACAAAAGTCTGTATAGTCAAAGTTATGGTTTTTTCAGCACTCAAGTATAGATGTGAGAGTTGGACCATAAAGAAGGCTGAAAGTGAAGTGAAAGTGAAAGTTGCTCAGTTGTGTCTGACTCTTTGCAACCTCATGGACTATCCAGTCCATGGAATTCTCCAAGCCAGAATACTGGCATGGGTAGCCTTTTCCTTTTCCAGAGGATCTTCCTGACCCAGGAATCAAACCCAGGTCTCCCACATTGCAGGTGGATTCTTTACCAGATGAGCCATAAGAACACCCAAAAATTGATGCTTCTGAACTGTGGTGCTGAAGAAGACTCTTGTGAGTCCCTTGGACTGCAAGGAGATCCAACCAGTCAATCATAAAGGAAATCAATCCTGAGTATTCATTGGAGGGATTGATGCTGAACCTGAAGCTCCAATACTTTGGCCACCTGATGTGAAGAGTAGACTGATTGGAAAAGACCCTGATACCAGGAAATGTTGAAGGCAAGAGGAGAAGGGGACAACAGAGAATGAGAAGTTTGATGGCTTCACTGACTCAATGGACATGAGTTTGAGCAAACTCTGGGAGATAGTGAAGGGAAGCGTGGTGTGCTGAAGCCCACTGGCTTGCAGAGAGTCAGATATGACTTAGCTACTGAACAACAACAACAAAAAGAATGTCGACTCCCATGCACCTGTTTCAGTTACACAGATCAGGAGGCCCTCCTGTACATCAACAGATGCAGAGAGATCCTAGCAAAGATGGTAGAGACATGCTCTGTACCTGCAATGTCTAAGGAACAGATGGCAGAGTCCAAATGCTGCACATGGATTAAGTGTCTAGAAGGAGATAAAACTTTAAGCAGCCATGACCATTTGTAGCTGAGTGTGCAAAGAAAATTTGCCGGCAGATTTGCACTGGAAAGAAGTTCTGCACAGCCATAGGTCAAAAACAAATAAATAAAAAGTGTGGCTGAGGCAGAAAATCAGTCCAAAAGGAGAGACAGCTCTGGTTCTAGGTGGCGGGGTCCAGCCCCGGTGGGTCCAGGGAATTCGAAGCAGGGACAGTGTTGGCGAGGAGAAATTTATTTGTTAATACAGAAATATAAGATTAGATTAGGAAGAGATAGTGTAGTAGGAAAATTTAGTGGAGAAAAGAGGCTGAATAACTTGGTTTACATGGAAAGCCAATAAAGTTCCAGACAAGGAGCTTGAACCATCTACGTTAGGCCACCAGCGTCCGTTTGAATATTGCAGAGTGCCCCGCCTTGGACTCTCTCTCTTACGGATCTTAGAAGCTGAAGCAAGTAAGTAGACATGGCGAGCCTCCACGCCCCAGATGGGAATTCAGCCTGAAATTAAAGAGGAGACATGGGGGAAACCAGTCCTTCCAATGACTTCCCCCGCCTCTATTGTCTAGAAAGGCCTTTTATACCTTTTTGATTGTATATAGAGAAATAATGGAATATGCAGAGTTATGCAGGGGCAGCAGTCCGGACCCTCACTGAGACAAACAAGGCTTTCTTTTTGCATACCCTCCCATATACAAAAGGTCTCAGGTGGTTTACATTATCTTCTGGCCAAAAGGCCCATTAACATTTTTATGGCTCTCTTCCTGGATAATTGTCTATCAGCCAGAAAACTCCTTTTCCCTAGAAGTGTTTTTCCTTTACTCTGCATCACCCTCAAAGTACTAAATAAAGTTACATTCCTGTAGAACAAAGGTGCAGTGGGTTATAACAAAGAAAGTACTTAACTCAAAGATCTAATGTTGCTAATACCAGGTCTACTACCTGTTTTTCTATATACCAACTATCTACAAATAAAAGATATGGAAATTTGGCAGCAAGTATTGGCTCAACAAATGAAACCTTTAATCAGTCCTATTCTAATGATTTTGACTCCTTGGAAGCCCCTATATTCCTAGGATGTTTTAAGCTTCCTGTGCCTCCTGCGGTCAGGAGGCCTCAAACAATCACATGCGCAGCTGTATGAGTCCTGAAGGCAAGCTAGAAAGCCATCAGAGGGGTTTTTGGATTGAAACACTCGTATTATGCCCAGGAGATTATCTAAAAGCTCTAATTTTTTCCAGAAAAAGGTGGTGGGGGGACAGCCCCCTGTTAATGACAGAAGAGTAGGTGGAAAGCATAACACAGTAAAGCAGGCAGACTCTGGTCTTGGGGGTGGATGCTCAGGAAATTCCAGGGGGAACCCCGAAGCCTGATCACATCCTTGCGTTTTGTCAGGCTTCCTTCTGCATGACCTTGTCACGGGCAGGGTTCCTCACGCTGGCCCCAGGCATCTAGGGCCACAGTTTTCAAAGTCTAGTCCAGAGGCATCAGCATAGTCTCTGTTTGAGTTTGTTAGAAATGCAAAACCTGGGCCCCAATCCACGCCTCCCCAGGGGTGGTTTAGCAAGCCCCTGGGGGTGGTTTTGATGAATCCTGAAGTTTGAGAGTCCCTGGTGTAAGGTTTGATTCTCTTAGAAGCCTGATCCCAGCACTGAATAACTGTTGTCACACCCTAAGCACCAGGTATTATGGGGTCAGTGACTTAGGTTTTACAATGCTGGTGTAGACACAATAAAGCTTGAGTTGCAGGGGTTTTTCACTGTAGCCTTAAGGCCATAAAAAGAAAGTTCAAATCCATTGCTCCCTGGTGTGTGGATCAGGCATGGGGGTCCCCTTTGTCTGCCCTCCTCTGTACAGCTGTCGGCTGGGTGAGAACCAGTTCATGTCGAAGCCCCAGTATGCCCCTACCCATTCAGGATGTTAAACAAAGAAAGGAAATAAGGAAGATAAACAGAGAAGCAGAGTCCAGAGTGGCGTTTTCTGAGTGGAAGTGTTGTGAGGTCTCAGGGACCTGAGTGACCCCTCCTGGCCTTCGCTTTTCCCTGCTTTAAATTGAATGAGTCAGCTGGGTGATCTCCACAGCCAGTTCCAGCCCTACAACCACAGCCCTCACCCTGCAGTCTGTGCCTCTCCCCTCGTTGAGCTCCAGAGTCCCTGGGGCTCTTATCACCACTTCCTAATCTCTGGGTCCATTTTTGATGCTGATTTTCCCAAGGGCAAACCTCTCTGAATTAAAAAAAAAAACCTTTCAAAGCCTCTACTTTTGAACCGGGTGTGCGACTGGTGACTACGAAGAAAGTAACCAGGGTAAGCATAGGTGAGAAAGGTTCATTTCAGCAATGGAGGACAGAAAAAAAAACAGAGTTTAAGAAGCAGTAAAACAAAAACAGAGGTTAATAATATGAAGACAAATAGACTCTCTCTCTCAACATGTATTCAACTATTTTCTCATAGCTAGAACTCTCCTTTCTCTTACTGTTAAATTCTCCCTTCATACTTTGCTCCATTCTTCACTTGCGTGAATAAATTCTCCCCACAGAGGAGGTAGGAGCTGTTCCATCTCCATGTTACACTGAGAGAACTGAGGCTCCAAGACATTAAATCACAGGCCCAGGGTGATGCGGAGAGCAAGTGGCAGAGTTGGGACCCAAACGCAGGAAAGGCTGGGTCCTGAGCTAAGTGCTTAGCCCCCAGTGTGCCACATCCCCCAAATTTCTTTTTTTAAAACTCATTTGGAATAAGTTTAGGAAGCCTTTGTGTGTGGCGTTCAGTCTCTCAGTCGTATCCAACTCTTTGAGATTCCATGGACTGTAGCCCACCAGCCTCCTCTGGGCATGGGATTTCCCAGACAAAAATACTGGAGTGGGCTGCCATTCCTTCTCCAGGGCATCTTCCTGACCCAGGGTCGAACCCGTGTCTCCTGCATTGGCAGGGGGGTTCTTTACCTCTGAGTCACCAGGGAAGCCCTGGTGAAGGTTGCCCTGCTACTTACAGCGGCCCATCCAGGTTGTTGCAGACTCCCTCGGGCAGTGGAGGGGCACCTGACTTTGAATCCCCACAGACAGTCATTGGAAGAGCATCTATTTTCCCCACTGCCAAGATGAATGACACCAAGACAGGCCCTTGAATGACACCAGGGCCTTCGTGTTCACAATCAGAGCCTGAGTACCACTCCAGATCCATTCCAAAAGCCACACCACCTTGGAAAAGCCACCTGAGCTTGCCAGGCCTTAGTCTACCTGGAAATGAAGGAAAGACTCCTTTCCTAAGGGGAAAAAAGAATCTGTGACTATCCTCAGACCTCTCAGGTCTTCCTGGAGATATGCTGCCTTGCAGCCCAGGTCCTTCACATGCACAGGCGTCCAGGACCCAGAAGACAGAGCTGGGACTTGCGTTCCCTACATCGAAGGCTTCTCTTGCCCTGAAGTTACTATATTTACACGCCATATATTTGTATATGGGCTTTGTTCTTGCTGTTGTGCCTTTGCTTCACCTCCCACAAGCTAGAATATTGTGAAAAACACAGTGACTGATTATCCTAGAAATCAAAAAAGCCTTTGTTTTCATAGAGAGCGGTTGCCATATCCTACACGTTGGTATCTAGCCTGCTTACATTACTGCTTCACGTCTCATCATCTCACACAATTTCACTTTTCCTTGTTTGAGCTAGAAACGACCCTACAACTCCTGGGAAAACCTCCTCTTCCCCCCTTGCTGTTTTCTCCTCCACCTTTCCAGAAACAAATAGTTCAGAACAGGGGGAATAATTAGGTATCCCTTACTTACTTTGAATCATATCCACTAGCATTTCCAAACGTGTCATTGATTTTCACTTTTTTGGTAAGACTTGGTGGATTGCAGATTGAAAGTTCAGAGAGGCAAATTAGAGCTACCTGGGTTTGAACTTCGGCAAAGGAAATGATAGTGTTGGTGTACTCACCAGGGATAAATTTGTCCTTCCTAGTTTATTTCCTGACAGGTTCAAAATGTAATCTCAGAATATGTAAAATTTCATCTCTTCTGGGTATTTGTAATGAATCTCAATTTCTTCTCAATACCCAGTACACAGGTTCCAGTTCAATTTAGTTGTCAAGTCACGGCAAGATTGATAACCCTTTAGAAGAGTAATCATCTTACCCAACTAACTCAATGGATCTCCCTCAGTGAGAATTTTGACTCTTGTAACTAATCCATGGTCCTAGGAATCATGAGACCCAAAAGAAACTTATGAGTTTTTCTAGGTCATCTTCACATTTAGGTTAAACCGAGTTCAAAAATACAGAACCTTGAGATCTTTACTTAAAACAGCCAAAGATTCATTAGTAAAGAAATGTTTGTTTTGGGGGCTTCCAATGGCACCCCACTCCAGTACTCTTGCCTGGAAAATCCCATGGACGGAGGAGCCTGGTAGGCTGCAATCCATGGGGTCGCTGAGAGTTGGGCACGACTCAATGACTTAACTTTCACTTTTCACTTTCATGCATTGGAGAAGAAAATGGAAACCCACTCCAGTGTTCTTGTCTGGAGAATCCCAGGGACAGGGGAGCCTGGTTGGTTGCCGTCTATGGGGTCGCACAGAGTCGGACACGACTGAAGCGACTCAGCAGCAGCAGCAGGTGGCTCGGTAGGTGAAGAATCTGCCTGCAATGCAGGAGATGCTGGCAGACAGAGGTTCCATCCCCAGGTAGGGAAGATCCACTGGAGAAGGAAATGGTAACACACTCCAGTATTCTTGCCTGGAGAACCCCATGGACAGTGGAGCCTGGTGGGCTACAGCCCAGGGGGTCACAGAGAGTCAGATATGGCTGAAGTGATTGAGCACAGACAGTACTTATTTTAGTAGACCAGTACACAAAATCATTCACTTCTATTTGTCCAAGGGAAAGAAGAAAAGGTTTTGACAATCAAGTGTTTAATATAATTTAAACCTAAATGAAATTTGTGCAACTGAACTGAACTGACTGAAATGAAATTTGTACTTTAACTCACTAAGAATCTTTTACAGAGTCATGAATTTAACACCTTAAAAAAATGGCTGAAATAAAGTGTGGGCATTTCTAAAATAAGTGTACTGCTGGCATAGACAAGCAGTGGCATTCACAGCAACTAATTCAAACTGCCAGAAATATATTAAAATAACTCTGCACATTAACAAAGAAAATTCTAAAATTAATTTATATATTGTATTACTCAGGAATCTTATTTGCAAGCAATACACTCTGTGGCTGATTTAATCAGAAAATGAATGAATTGAAATGATATCAGCTGCTTGCAGGGTTGAGTTGATAGGAAGGTTAGAAACTGGTCAGGAAGAGGCGATACCAGCCACATCCCAACCAGGGCCAGCAATGCATCCCAAGACTTACCCAAAGGAGACTCTGCTTCTGATGTCCTTGGAAAGCAAACCCAGTAGTTTAAACAACATCCATCAGTGGCCCCAGATTCCAGGTGTTACTACGTCCTTGCTGCCTGTGAGTGTCCCAGAAATACATATTTCCTCCTCTGCTGCTTTCATGGGAATACGTGGGACTGGGCGATGCCCTGTTCTGACTCCTTCGCATTCCCAGCTCCCAATCTATGTGTATAGGTGGATCAACTGACTGATCAACTTTACATCAAGTGGCTACAAGAGAGGCCACGAAAGGAGACTTCTACCCTTTTGCACCTGTGTTATGTGAATGAACCAGGCTCACCAAGACCCATGGGCGGGGGTGGGTGACAGTCAGGATGGAACAAGTGACGTGCAGTAACCAACAACTCCCAAATCTTAGCTGCTCTAACATAAAGTGTTTCTGTTTCTTTCTTTTTTCGCTCAGTCATAGTTAACGTATCTGTAACTAATTAGCTGGGAGCTCTGCTCTGTGTCACTTTTTTTTTTCCTCAAAATTTAAGCATATTTATTGCAAATTAAAAATTGTAACTTTTTAAATTCCTGAACAAATATGTGTAAAACAAATATACCTGACTGAGTAGTTAGGATAGAGTTGAACACTGAGAAGTATATACATAGCACATTTCCTGTTGACGGAGTCACATCACTGTATTACACTACACTGTGTTTCTATGTTACTACACTCTACTATTCACGTTTCAGTTAAAGGATAATTGCTTTGCAGCGCTGGGCTGGCTTCTGTCGTATAACGTGTGCAGGCCTCTTACCCTCACTAAGGACAAGGGCTGACGGCGCCGCCTCTGCACGCAGCTGCAGGTCTTCATGGCAAGGGAAGCGCCTGGTGAAACACTCAGTGCCCCTGAAAACTTCTGCCTGGAAGCAACACACGTCCTTCCTGCTTGTCTTCCGGTGGCCAAAGCCAGCTCTGTGGTCACATACAAGTTCAAGAGGAAGGGGGTTTGCAGGAACTCAAAGATACTTGCTGGACAGCACTCATGAATAGTATAATGGTAGGTTCCCAAATATATGAAGGGGATTCAGACATTAGACAATCAAAAACTGACACACAGCTATCTGCATTAATGATGGTTCACATTTATTGGGCAGTTACCTTGTTCCAATCACAGTTGCTATTAAAATTGCTTTATATACCTTATCTCATTGAATGCATTGTAGGACCTTGCTCTTAGCCTTATCCTCATTTATTATTAAGGCAAAAAGGAAGCTAAAAATGTTATGTGACTTGTACAGGGTCACATACTAGGGAACGATTTCAACATACAATTATCAAGAACTATAAGCTAAAGACCAAAAGCTATCAGAGTGTTTTCCTGCACAGGCTACAGCCTCAGCAAGTGCAGACCAAGGGCAGCTGAGGGCTCACGTGGGAAGCAAGGCTGACCTTCGGCTTCCCCCACTACCCCCGCTCCCCTCCTTTCCGCTTCCGGCTCTCACAATCCGTGCATTGACCCTGAGTCTCCTTCCCAGAGACCTTGGCTGTGAACTGGTGAGGGAAAGAAACCTGGGCCACAGCCAGAGGCCCTGGGTCCTTATCGCCAGACTGGACTGTAAGTGACACGCAGCCATTCTGAGTCTCAGTCCTCTCAGCTGTAAAATGATAATAACTTCAAATTATAGGATTATGGTAGAAGTAGAATCTCACTGAAAGGCACTTAAAAAAACACTGTACATGTAAAATATTATTACTAGAAAAGTGATCTAGTAAAGAATGTCTGCTACAGTAAGATACATCTGGGAAAATGCAAAAAGCTTCAAAATCCAAAAGGATGCACAGCTGAAGAAATTCCTGATCAAAAAAGGAAATACTGGGAGGGGGGTGTGGGGGGAGTTATCTTTTCCAAACTTCTCTTGAAATGACACCAGATAGACTAGCATCTACTCACAAGTCTTGCCTTGCTCTCTCAACATACCCTCATCAGTGAGAGCTGACTAAGCTGTCTGTCTCCTCCCTAAGTAAACCTATTTCTTTAAGCTTGGCCCCCCTAAGACTCTCTAATACATTTCAGGAATCACTGACACCTCCAATCATGTTGAGCCTTATTCACTTAGGTGATAATGAACAATAATTAAATATGCCTCCCAGAGAATATATTGTAGAATGCTCAAAATGATTCTGTTCATTTGGGGGATGTCATTGGTGAAATTAGGATTTCTAAATTCTTTCACTTTTATTGGGGTAAGTGGATAGGAGAGGTCAGTGTGGAATACGTTTCCCTCTATTCAGCACAGCTGGAAAGCAGGAGCAAATAATAGGAGAAAATGTCAGTGCCAACTAAAAGTCTCCACTAAAATGTTTCCATTTACAATCTGTCATGTGATTGCTGTGACCTGAAGTCACTTCTTTCAGGCTTTTCCATTAAGGTATTTTTCATTGTTGCGATTAGTGTAGGACCAATTGCTTATAAGCATTCCATCCACAGCATGTCTAAATTCACGATATAATGCTGTTTTTTCAAAGCCTGCTTTGTGCAAGGCAAACCCACAGGTAGCAGATGGACACTTTCTGGTGCTAAGAGAGCTGTGTATTTATTATAAAACAGAATTCTGTTGCTTAAGAAACAGCTCATTTTATGCTTCCTTTACAATAAAAAAGGCACTCATTTTCTGTTACATACCCCCAAATTATCTTAGTTGGCATAAATAATAGAGAAACAAGGAGAAACCAAAATGGGAAACGTCTATAGTTTTCAGTTGTTGGATAAATTACCCACTTTTGTTTCTTTGGCAGCTCTCTCTTTTAAGGCAGCATTAATTTCCTGAGACACGGAATAACTTTCAGGACTACGTCATGTCTGACCGATTTTACTCATATCTTAAGCAAAACACATTGAGGAAGGTATAATTTGCTCCATCTTGCAAATCAAATATAAGTGGCTATTTCGTCCTGATATTAAATTGTATTTGACTTCTCTGCCCCACAGGCTTGGATCAATATCAAATGGCTGTAACTGATTCTTCTGTGGTTTCATCCAGAACTTCTGATCTTCCAAGAACAAAACTTTGATTCTGTTTTACAGAATGCTGCGGCTATTCTAGCCTCAGTTATTTACAGATACTTCTGTCAAACTGTCAACCATAAAGTGAAGGTGTCATTCACCTCTTCTGATTGATGAATTCTGATATCAAGAAGCTGATGGGAGGGATTATTTTTTGGATGAGTTCCTGCAGAACTTCACATACATATCTTCAAAGGTGAAGCATAAAACCCACCACTCCTGTCCTCACATTCACGCAGGATTGCAAAAACACAACCCAGTTTTCCAAGAACACAGAAGCAACAGCCTGAGAATGACCGAGATGGCAAGTGTGCGTCCAAGAACGCTCCTTGTCTGCCCCTGCAGGCCGCCACGGCTGTGCCTCTGTGCGAGCGTCCATCTCCTCTGCAGACTTTCTTGGCCATTCCTTCGCTCTGGCTTCACTTTCCCTCCCCTACTCCTCTGCAACGTCTTTCTGTAACTAACCAAACCTTTGCATGGGAACACTGCATTTCTCACTTTATATTTATGTTTCTGCCTCTTGGAAAGTGAAGACTGCTTTATATTTCTAAGAAAGTAAAGAAAAAGTAGTTTTACTTTTAAATTTTAAAGTACTTCTTTCCCAGAGGCCTTTACTTCAAAAGAAAAAGAGGAAAAGAAGCTCCTCCCCTTACTGAAAGCCTCCCCAGGAGAGATACAATCCAGCACATTTAGTTCCTTACGGGAGAGAAAAATCAGCAGTCGTCAGGCACCCCTTGCTGGGAAAATCTGGGACATGAGGGCCATTTCCACATATTTGGTTAATTAAAAAGTTAGAGCTTTATTTTACTGACTCTGTAGAACGATTTCTTTTCTTTTTCTGCGTTTTGAACATATGCTCTTGTACTGAATTTTTATAATGCAATGCTTTAGAAAAAGCATGAATATAAAACTTCTTTTAAACATCTCCAACTCTAAACCCTAAATGCCATTTCCTTCTGTGAAGCAAGACTGTAAAAATGTGCAATTTGGGTATTACAGGGCCTACTCTTACTACAGAAGACAATATAAGTCAACTCTCATTAAAATGGTATGTGTTCCATATTATGACTTTTGATTATGAACACTGACTCCAACCATGACTCATCATTCCCGTGAGCTTTAAGACAAGAAGGTGAGAAATCTAAAGAGAAAAATTTCATAATCAGCATTTGAGCAATAACAGATTTGGGTTCTACTAAGATTGGAGAAACCCCTAAAGTCTTCTATCTCCCCCTTTATGAAAGATAACGTGCTTTGTGTCCAAGGCAGTTTGAGTATGGGATTCCTGTTACTTGTAGCCCACGGCATCTAAATGCATAATATAGTGGTCTTAATTAAAAGCAACAGAGTCCACCTCTGGATCACTTAACCAGAAGAAAAGATATTAGACAGATCCTTGATGGATCACAGGACCGATCAGATTCAGATCTAAAAACTAACATCAACCTGGGCAGTTATAGAGGGCCATGACTGAGAAACCCATCAGAGTATCACCAGGGTTACAGTCTCAGTTAAATGCCTCACTCCTCATTCTTATGTTCTTTCTTTATTCAAGATTTAATACCTTGTTGGCCATACTTACTTAGATCACGGGATCTGCAGATGGCAGGAAGGATGGAAGGATTAGCTCCCTTCATTTTCATACTCGGAAATGAGCAGTCTCACTCCCAGAAGAGGTAAGACAGATAAATCCCCAAAAGAATTGGAATATTAAGAGACATGAGGATGGACTCTGGGCAAATTACAATGACAAATAATTTGGCCAAACAGCATGGGCTTTGAAGTTTAGATAGACTCCACTTATTAAGAGTGTGACCTTGAGCAAATTACTTCCTCCCTTCAAATTTCAGTTCTTAAGTCTATAAAATGACCATGATTATGATGATGAAAATAACCTTTGCTTTGTAGAGTTCTTCCAAAACTCAAACAAAATAATGTACCACAATCTTTAACATGGAAACCGCAACAGAGGAGCTCTGGACAAGCAGCACCAGCAGCAGCATGGTTCTTGGCATTTCCAGAAGAAATGGGAGCCCTCTGTTGTAACAACCTCTTTCCTAATTGTAATATTGCTCTTTGAAAACTCCTGAGTTCAATAGCAACATTCCGGAGGATGCTGTGGGAAGAATGCCAGTCAGGAATCCTCTAAGAGCTTTCATTCTAATATAGGGTCTAACAAAAAGAAATCCCCTTATGCTTGGGAGTCAAGGTGATATATCTGAATATTTCCCTACCTAAGTGAAGGAAATTCTTTCCTCAAGGAAAGGCCAGGTGCTATCGAGGCAGCTGGGTAACAATGCCTTATATTTCAGATTCCCTCATCATCTCAATGAATTCCAGCCCTCCAGAGTGGTTCCTCATTCCTTGACAAGAGATCTGAGACCCTCAAGCGGTGACGGTCTCACTCACCATCATCAGTCTTCTCCGTCATTCCTCCACCATTTCGCCCCACAACGGCCCTGCCGGCAGGGCCTCTGGGCTTCACCGGCACTTCAAAGCACTCAGTAGCTGGGGAAAGTGCCCCTCAGAAGGCCCTGGCACCAACCCTGGGTTTCTAATGGAGCACAGTCTACTAAGGCGTTAAAGCTAATGGCTTAGGGGTGCTTTGGTTATGAATAAAACCCATCGACCTTTGCTATACATCAGGACCTTGTTAAAGAGTGTATATATAGTATAACTGAGTCACTTGGCTGTACAGTACAGGTCGACACAACAATACTTCAATTTAAACAATGTAAAACAATAAAAACTAATGAATTGGTTTAAAACAAAAGAAAAAAAAGTATTAACCATTTGTCAACTACAGGGAAATGCCTAAGTTTCTAGCCTCAAAACAGCATGGTAGTTCAAAGTCTCTATTTTACAGTAGGAGACCTGAATTCTGATTTAGTTCCATCCCTCTTACTAAGGTAAACAGAACTGCTAACTTTCCAACAAAAATCTGTGCTCTGTCTTCGTATAAGGGGCTGGGGAGGCCCATCCAGGGAGTACAGGCCCAGGCCCTCTTGGGCCTGCACTGGGCCGTCTGACCGGTCCTTGCCAATGCGTGAGAGGCAGCATGCACCAGACTGAAAGCGCCCAGAAGAAAGCTGTCTTCCGCACGCTGAAGCCCAGCACGTGTCTCGGGACCGAGGCCAGCACAGAGTCTTCTGTCTCAGCACAGAAGGAACTCACCAAGAGACAGGGAGAAAGGTAAGGAAAGGTCTGTTAGCATGGGACGGTGGCGAGGCTTACAAGCAGGCAGGCAAGACGGTGCTGCTCCAAGAACTGAGTGGGCTACAGTTTCATCAAGTGAAAACTGGGCAAAGGGGAGAAGACGACCTTCTTGCTCAATCTCGAGCAGAGGTTTTGCTGCCATCGTCAGCTCCTCCTCCGTGTCAGGTGGGGGATTCGCCTCGTCCCTGCATGGTCAAGCCAGGACTGTCATGGAGCAACGGAAATGAGCAAAAAGTGGCAACATGTACTAAAACAGAGTCAGTCATCTCAGGTTTCAGTATAACGTCAACCTCTTTCTTACATTTTTGTCATCATGTGCAGACAAGCGTGTCCATTAACTTACTGAACTCACTGGGCAGGATGTGGGTCTCATCCCACCAGTTTTATCGTCTTGGGGCATATCTCATGCTTCTGCTGCATGGTTTTGTGGCTAAGCAAACTTGCTTGGCTTTGTGGTTCAGCAACTCTGCTCTCTTGAGTGATCATTAACTTACAGGGGCTTCCTCTACTTTTTTCTTTACTTATCATCCCCTTAGTGGGACTATTTTTTAAATCACCTTTTAAATTTTTAATTAACTATTTTTTAATAGTTAAAATCAATTTTTTATTTTTTAATTAACTATTTGTTTAATTTAATCACCTACTTTGTCCCTTTACTCTGTCCCTATCAATACTGTCTTCCCCATTAGCACTGACTAGAGAGGAAGGGGGGGTCCTAGGAGGTGGTAGGGCCATGAAATAACAGGAACCTGAATCATTATATAGAGTAATGCCTTCTTCTAATCACAAATATCTATACTGAGCTACATTTAAGCCACTATACACTTTGGGAGTTATTTCTTATAGCTTCCTACTCTACCCTAACTGAGACATAAGTGCTTTATAAGCATTTGTTGAATATATGAATTTTTCCCCTAGTTTGCTTTTTTATGCATGGTTCTTGTACTTTTGTGACAGGGCTATAATTGAGGGAGTTATAAAAGTATGCTTGTACAATACATAATTTTCTATATTATACTGCTTTCCTTTTTATACTTACAGTACTTTTTCCATGTTTCTATTTTCTTGTAACCAGAATTAAATGATCATCAAAATTTCTGAGTGGATATTCCATAACTTAATAACTTATTTATCAGACTTCTCTGGAGGTCCAGTGGTAAAGAATCCACCTGCTAATGCAGGAGACATGTCTTTGATCCCTGGTCCAGGAAGATTCCATGTGATGTGGAGCAACTAAGCTCCTGAGCCACAACTCCTGAAGCCTGCGTGCCCAGAGCCCGCATTCTGCAACTAAAGGAGCCGCTGCAGTGAGAAGCCCTACTCGCTGCAGCTGGAGGAAGTCCTCAAGCGGCCATGGGGGCCCGGCACGGCCCAAAACAAGCAAACACAGATTTTTCTAAATAACATTTATCAGTGGAAATTTACATTTTTGTACATCTTTCACTCTTATATAATTCAATCCTGTAATGAATAATTTCATAATGGAAAATGCATCTGAACACTGTGGGCTTCCCTGATAGCTCAGTTGGTAAAGAATCCACCTGCAATGCAGGAGATCCCCGTTGGATCTGAACGTTATATATTCCCAAGTAATATTTAGATGGCTGTGCTTCTTTTAACATACAATCTTGTTTTGCTCAATGTCTATGAAAATGTTTAACATAGTCACCTTTCAAATCATGAAGCTTGGTTTTCTTTCAGGACAGATAACAGTTAGACTAAGCCTTCATATGCTTTCTCTCCTCTCTTCTGAAGGATGCAACAGAAGCACTCACATCTGCTAAGGTGTTTGGAGCACTTATGTTTAAGGTCTGGATTGTTACTATCTTCAGAAGACAGACAGCAGCTGGATCCTCCTTGAGGTTCCAGCCATAACCAACTCATTAAGCCTTAAGGGACTGATCCTGACATTATCGGATTTAATAGCAGGGTTAATCTTTTATACTTCAACTTTAACAAAAAATTATGTCATGATATTTCATTTTTGAAAACTACTACCACTTCAGCAAAAGTTGTCAGCCAAGTACTGGGATTCATCATGCTGCAAGAAACATATTACGCTCATGCAAGTTGTTAGGGCTTCCCAGATGACACTAGAGGTAAAGAGCCTGCCTGTAAATGCAGAAGACATAAGAGATATGGGTTCGATCCCTGGGCTGGGAAGATCCCCTGGAGGAGGGCATGGCAACCACTCCAGTATTCTGGCCTGGAGTATTCCAAGGACAGAGGAGTCTGGCAGGCTAGACCCCATAGGGTCGTGAAGAGTCAAACACGACTCAAGCAACTTATCATGCACACAAGTTGCTGATAAACTAAGCAAAGTCTCTTCCATACTATTTTAGAACTGTGTTTCTTCTGCCATAGAACCTTAAATTTAGATATTTATTGATATAAAGGGGAGACAGTTGAAAGAATTATACAGAACTTTTGGATCTCACACCCCTCACACTCAAGGTCCTTGAGACAAGCTTCCAAGATTTGTTGTAAAAACACACCAGTTTCTCATGATTTAGCAAAATTAAAAAACTGAAGTGGAAGAAGAAAATGGATTCCGAAAATAGAATTAGGAAGCTAGTCCTGAGAGGACTGGCTACACATCCTCAACTTCCTGTCTTAGCGGAACAGAAAATATGTAATCTACCTCTATTCATTGGAACAGAAAGCAACAGAAGACTCAGAACAATGCTGGGAGAAAAGACTTGTATCCTACTTTTTCTTCTCCTTGACTTTGAATTTGTAGCTCCTGCTCGCTTGCTGGGAATTCTCTTAGCAACTCTGCAACCATGACTAGTGTGTTTTGGATATACTAGAAAGTGGATTTAGTGTCATCCTTGAGCAATTTGTTTCCTTTATGTCTCTTCTGTCTTTTCTCCTCCATACTAAGTTTCTCCATGTGAGAACAAAAGACAGCTCTCCCTGCTGATTCAGAATGTGGAGGCAGGAGTCTTTCAAGTGACTGGCTATGCCAACCAGATTGCACTCCAGTATAGTCTTGGCAGGTGTACACACTGGCATTAATCACAGACCTTGTTCAGTTCAGTCGCTCAGTCATGTCTGACTCTTTGCGACCCCGGGGACTGCAGCATGCCAGGCTTCCCTGTCCATCACCAATGCCTGGAGCCTGACCATAAAACTTTGCTCAATGCAGACAATCTCCCTTCATCAGTCCACAAACCGTGCAAGAATTTACTTGACCATTAAGCAAAACATTCAGAAGACTAAGATCATGGCATTCAGTCCCATCACTTCATGGGAAATAGATGGGGAAACAGTGGAAACAATGGCTGACTTTATTTTTCTGGGCTCCAAAATCACTATGGATAGTGATTGCAGCCATGAAATTAAAAGATGCTTGCTCCTTGGAAGGAAAGTTATGACCAACCTAGATAGCATATTCAAAAGAAGAGACATTACTTTGCCGACTAAGGTCTGTCTAGTCAAGGCTATGGTTTTTCCAGTGGTCATGTATGGATGTGAGAGTTGGACTGTGAAGAAGGCTGAACACCGAAGAATTGATGCTTTTGAACTGTGGTGTTGGAGAAGACTCTTGAGAGTCCCTTGGACTGCAAGGAGATCCAACCAGTCCATCCTAAAGGAGATTAGTCCTGAGTATTCATTGGAGGGACTGATGCTGAAACTGAAACTCCAATACTTTGGCCACCTGCTGCGGAGAGCTGACTCATTTGAAAAGACCCTGATGCTGGGAAAGATTGAGGGCAGGAGGAGGAGATGACAGAGGATGAGGTGGTTGGATGACATGACTGACACAATGGACATGGGTTTGGGTGAACTTCGCGAGTTGGTGATGGACAGGGAAGCCTGGTGTGCTGCGGTTCATGGGGTCACAAAGAGTCGGACACGACTGAGCGACTGAACTCAACTGAAGCAAAACTGTACCGAGAGGCTCTGCCACAGACATTTCAAGCTCTTGAGGCTTTCTGGGCTCACCAGATGGACCATGAAAGATTAACATGATAACTGTGAGCCCACTTATTAAATTTTTGATGAACACTTTGTGATGTTATGGCCATTTTTTTTCATCTTACCTAATTTGCAGCATCAGAAACTTCCCAGTGTTACAACAAACTTAGTCCATAACTGTGGAGAATCCAGCAGATTGAAGTGGACATCATCTGACCCCTGGAAAAAGGTACTAAGATGACTCACTTGTTTTGCATTTTGTTTCCAACTAGTGAAGCAGTTTAAGCAGAGAACTTCAAACTATTTTATTGATGAAATCAGAGAATGAGACATCTGTGCACACTTTTCTTTCCCCCAAAAGGTTAATTCCAAGATGAGAGGCTCTCAATCTGATGGTGTCTCAAAGTCTCTAATAATATCTACTTACAAACACTGTACATTAATTAAACCAAAGCAAATTGTAGACTTATTTCTTCTTTTCTGTATATGTCACTGGCAATCTTCCTCCTCCTTGCTTAACTCATTCTCTGCAGAATTTTTTAAGTCATAGAAGAGGTAGCAACTAGTTAATTGGGAAACTGAAATAGGAAGAGGACTCATTAAAAAATCAGTCATATGGTAAATGGATAAAGAAGATGTAGTACATATATACTCAGCCATTAAAAAGAATGAAATAATGTTATTTGCAGAAATGTGGATTATGGAGATTATCAAACTAAGTGAATTAAGTCAGACAAAGACAAATACCAAGTGTTATTACTTATATGTGGAATATTTTTTTAAAAAGATACAAATGAACTTATTTACAAAACAGATCCAGACTCATAGAGAATGAATTAATAGTTACCAGGGGAGAAGGACAGGGGGAAGGATAAATTAGGAGCTTGGGATGGAGAGGGACATATTGCTATATTTAAAAAGATAACCTACAAGGACCTAGCATAAGAAAACAAACAAAAATTATCAGTCACCTAGGAAGTTCATCGTGAGGTGATAACTTATGAGTTGATCCTCCATGATGAGAAGGAGGCAGCCATGTGTCTGGAATATTCAGCAGCCAATTCTATGGCATGAGCTTGGGCTGTTGAACACCCAGGAAGATGGCCTCGGAATGAGACTAGAAAGGGGAGGGTCAGGGGAGTTCATTGGTGGTCTGGGTCATGCAGAACATGACTGGGGCTCAGCTTCTGTTCCGAGTGCAGTTGCCAAGTCACCTGGAGCATTTTAAGTGGGAGAGGGATGTGATCCATTTGACATTTTGAAAGATCACGGCTGAGTAAAGAATCTTCTGTGGAGTGACAAGAACAGTCCCAGAGAAGCCAGTCAGGAGGCTATTGTAGTAGCTGAGGAGAGGGCTAATGGTGGCTTGTAGCAGGGTGATGGCTGTGGAAATGGAGACAAGTGGGTGGATTTCATATATGCTTTGGAGACAGAAGAAAAAAGAACTGTTTAGGATTGCTCATGAGTGTGAAAGAGAGTGAGTGATAAGGAATGACTTCTAGGCTTTTGGCTGTAGAATGCAAGCAGTTGGCGGAATTCTAACCAAGACAAGGGATGAGAGGAGAAGAGACATTCTGTCAAGAGTTCTGACTTATGCTAATTTTCAAGGGCTTATTTGTAAATAAGGGCAGGCCATGACCCTGGAACTCACGATGGGCGTCAGGCCAGATGTGCTGCTGCTGCTGCTAAGTCGCTTCAGTCGGGTCTGACTCTGTGCGACCCCATAGATGGCAGGCCACCAGGCTCTCCCATCCTTGGGATTCTCCAGGAAAGAATACTGGAGTGGGTTGCCATTTCCTTCTCCAGTGCATGAAAGTGAAAAGTGAAAGTGAAGTCGCTCAGTCGTGTCCAACTCAGCGACCCCATGGAATGCAGCCTACCAGGCTCCTCAGTCCATGGGATTTTCCAGGAGCATATAAATTTAAAGCCATGAGCTTTGATGAGACCACCTCAGAGGAGAGACAAAGAAGAAGAGAGAACCTAATAACTTGCAATGGAGTCTTCTACAGGAAGAGAATGAAAGGAGACAGACAGAAAAGGAAAGTGAATATGGAAGCCAGAGGAGCAGAAGAATAACCAAGCGTGCGATGTCACGGAAGCCAAGGGAGCAAGGTGCGTCAGGAAGACAGGTGGACACAACTGAGTCCAAATCCACTGAAAGGCTACAAAAGATCAGGACAGCAAGTGACCACTGGGTCCGGCAATATGGAGGTCACCCATGACCTATACAAAAGCAGCTTCAGAGGACTGGTCTATTGAAGTCAGCTGAGGAGGTGAGGGGGGGGCGGTGAGAGAAAACATATGATGCTGATATTAACTCAGTAGATTTTTCTGTGGAAGAGAACCCAGAAAGGCAGTAGTAGGTTGGGGGTGGGGATGGTGACCTGCAGGGGTCTCTGAGGCTGCTATTGTGTGCATATCTAGAGGAAGAATTCAATAGAGCAGGAATCAGTCATTAGGAATGGATAGGAGGGTGTAGCAGAGGAGGTGACTATTTCAGAATGGAAGAGAGATGGATGAATCCAGAGCACAGTGACCTTGCAACCAGAGATGCAGACCTTCTGTAGCAGAAGGAAGAGAACTCAAGACCACAACGTCAGAGGTGTCAGACCGCGGGCACTCTGAGGCACTCAGTCCCTGCTACGAGGGCTCAGAGACGCCAGTACTGGAACTCAGAGGCTCTGCTCAGTTCCAAACAGGACTTGACTTCTCCTGCCCTGTTTCTAATCCCTGTCATCCTTTTCTTCCCCACGTTTCCACACCTTCCCTACTCCAATTCCTCATCACTTTACAAAATGTAATTCAATACCCTCTTCTTCAAGAAGCTCTTTCAGCCTACATGAATGTCCCCTTTGTCTGAATTCTAACAGTTCTATGCTGCCTGTATTTGGCATTTCACTATTCTACTATTTTGATCTCTAAATATTTCTTACCTTAGGTCTTATTTGCATGATGGGATCAGAAGTCCAGGAGACAGTAATGAAGTTTTTTAAATATCTGGCCTTTCATAGAGCCACATGTTACGAAGGATACTGTTCCATCTCAGAAACTACCTGAGTGCTGGTGGATTGTTGCACAGGTAGAACAGAAGAGACCAGAACAGTCTTTCCAGTGAATATCCATCATTACTACACAGTTAACCCCAAACTCTGATTAACTTAGGGTGAATTAAGTTCTGCTGGGGTGTATGGTATAAGCAATAGGGTACCAAAAGCATCGCCACCACAGCTCTTTGAATGTCAGGCCAAGGTCAATTGTGCCAGAACCCCTAAGATGAAACTCCTTCAAATCAAAGCTCATGGTGTTTCCCACATTTATTAGGAAAGATTATAACACCTATCATTGAAGGGTATGATTATTAAATTACCATGTGCAATAGGATATATTACTCTTATTCAACCCATATAATAGATAGGATAAACTAGTACGACCTGCCCACAACTCACAGTGACATATTTTTATTGATGGGCTCTGTGCCGAACAAAAAAGAAATGTGAATATATGTCATCGTCATTTCAATGAAGGAAATACAATTTATTTTCTCAGGATCCTCAACTCTATTGCTATTAAATTATGAAAGTTCTCTTAAATCATTTGTGTCTTCATGAGGTTGGGATATGCTGAAACTACAGCTCATACATTCTTTTCCACTCCCTGCATCAGCTCTAAACTACCCTTCAGACCAGCTATTTCTAGCTGGATTTAAAGCACATCAATTTCACCTACATCTATAAAGCCTAGTGATGATTTGCTGTGGGAAGTCAGTGGTGTACTGATTTGGTGATGGCTTCAGGCTTCCTTAGCTAGCAGTCATCTCAATAAGAACAGAGTGCTCTGAAAAGATGGATGGGGTTGATTTTCACCAGCCAGCTCCAAATCCATTCTCCAAAACACATATACACAGAAAAATAACAACGTGAAATAAAGTTGGTTTATCAATGAATTAACAGCTGGGTTATATTTTGTCAATTATAAAGTAAAGTACCTGCCAGAATTCTAATCCCTGATCACCAAATGCTCCTTGGATTCCTAAAATTCTTCATGCTGGGACTTCCCTGGTGGACCAGTGCCTAAGACTCCATGCTCCCAACACAGGGGGCCCAGGTTCAATCTCTGGTCAACTCAATATCCTGCAACTAAAAAAAAAAAAGCACAGCCAAATAAATAAATAAGTTTTTTAAAATTGTTCATGCTTAAATATAAACTCTCCAAGCAAAGTTGCAGACCAATACACACTAGATGCTTTTGGCCTGTCTACAGGATAGGTTAGGACAAGAAAATGGCAGGAAGGGCTGGCAAGGGGGTACAGAGTGATAGGGCAGTAATTTAGAAGTCATTAACTCTAGCACAGAAAAGCAAAGGTTATCACACAGAACATTCTGTAGAACATAAAGGTAAGAGGGGAAATGTGATTGTTCCTTGTAGTCATTCATGTTTTAGTAAATGATTTTCATTACTGAGGGGTGTTACTTCAGGTGAAACAAATACAATAGTCTTTTAAAAACCTTCTGAAGAAGGTTTATTTAATGCTCTTGAAATTGTCTCAGTTGAAAATGTTTGTTCTTGGTTGTCTTAAATTGATCTTGATCTTTCCCTTTGCTTTCCTCCAGAGCCCTAACCACACTCACTCCTCAGGCCCTCTTAAATCAGCTGGGGAGAAGTCAGAATTTCTTCTTCAAGGACATTCTACTCCATAGAAGACATGATGAAATTGTGTGCCATTTGGAGTTTACAACTAATTATTCTGCTCTCTGAAAATTCACTGGAGCTGTCTAAAGAGTCTATCTAGGAAAGAAATATTCCCTCTCTTTGCCTTCTTTTAGACGTGAACATGAGAAAGGTTACTTTCAGTGTGTTTGGAAGCAGTCATTTCACCAAAGGTGCAAGAGCACATTCCCAGTTTAGGGCCATGGGTCTTCTGCCTGCTCTCATTCCCTGAGGCACACAAGTTCCAAGTAACACTGGAAATCCTGACAGACAGAAAAGGAACATTCTTTCCCATGGCGAGCAAAGCTGTTTCTCAGCTTTTCCGATGCTGCTCCTTGGCTCGGTGCACCATTTCTGCATGGGCTTTAGTTGATCCACCCCACTGGGGTCAGGTTTCCTGGGAATCCTCTCCAAACTCCCTCGTGCAGAGTTAATGACACTGTCTTTGGGGACACTGATGGACTTGAAACTGCCCTTACTATCCACAGGACCATTCTTACCTTGCTGCCCTTGAGAGAACAGCGATCCTCCTTGATCTGTCTTCGTGTTCTCATTGCACACTGCTAAGTCGCTTCAGTCGTTTCCAACTCTGTGCGACCCCACAGACAGCAGGCTCCTCCGTCCCTGGGATTCTCCAGGCAAGAATACTGGAGTGGGTTGCCATTTCCTTCCTCTTCTTCTCATTGCACAGAGAAGGCGTCTAATAAAAGCCTGATGAATGAATGATTTTCTGATCTGTTACTCACGAGCTTTGTGATCCTAGGTGAGTTATGTAGTCTCCTGATGTCTCGGTTTCCTCAAATGTGACTAACAACATAGACTTTTCCAGATTGCAGAAAGGAGTAAAAAATTAAATGCTTATCAGCATGCTTGGCCCATAGAAGAAGTTTGTACAGGTGATGCTGATTCCCTACCCCCAAACCCTCCCTCCTGCTAAAAAAAATCTGGATGTTACACCAGTGTGTTTAGAGAAGGGGTGCCCATCCTTTACACCCAGAGAGGGAAGTCTTTTTAACAATAGGTTTAGGAGGGGGCTGAAGACTCAGTTAACAAAACTCTGGGGGTTTCTTGGCTTTTCCTCTTCAATAAAAGAGTGTCAGGAGGAAAAAGAGTATCCCCTCTTGTCTTCCATGCACACTGTTTTATGAGCTGTGGCTTCCATGTACACAGAGCTTGTACAATGAGGGGAAAGCCAAGAGAGTTACAGAGAAGCTAGCTCAAGGAACCTGAAGTCTCTGAGTTGTTGTATTGAATTGGCCAAAAAGTGCATTCTGGTTTTCCATAACATCTTAGGAAAAAATCTGAATGTTCCTCTTAGCCAGCCCAATATTAACAAACCCTGAAACCACTTTCTGTAGACATTTTAGAATGTGAGCCAATAAAATATCCTTATTGTTAAGCCACTGTACTTGACTATTCTGTTACTTGAAAGGGAAAAATTCCTAAATAACAGGATGCTAAGCAAATGTTAGCTATTTAGTAGTGGTATAGCAGTAACAGTAGTACTGATATTAACCATTTCAGCCAGTACTAGTGTTCTCTGAACTATCTGTTTTCATAAGGAAGCAAACTCTAGCTAGAAAGCATCTCATACTTTCCCTGGTGTTATTTACAAAATATGAATTCCATAAGCCAAGATTGTTTGGTCTGTTAAGAAGAATGAAACTTTGCCATTTGCAGCAACATGGATGGATTTAGAGATTATCATACTAAGTGAAATAAATCAGAAAAACAAATGCCATATGATATCATTTATATGTGGAATCTAAAATAGGATACTAATGAACTTATTTATAAAACAGAAAGAGATTAACTTACATAGAAAACAAACATGATTACTCGGCAGAAGGAGGGAGGGATAAATTAGGAGTTTAGGATTAACAAATACAGACTACTATATATAAAATAAATAAACAAGAAGAACCTATAGTATAGAGGAGAAGTTAAAAAGAACTACAATCCAGCAGCTGCCAGAATGAAAACTGCATCACAGAAGTTAATCAAAATGAAAATGCAGACGGTTATGTCCCAGATGAAGGGACAAGATAAAACCCCGTAACAACAACCAAAGGAAGTGGAGATAGGCAACCTTCCAGAAAAAGGATTCAGAATAACGATAGTGAAGATGATCCAGGATCTCGGAAAAAGAATGGAGAAGATGCAAGAAATGTTTACCAAAGACCTAGAAGAACTAAAGAACAAACAAACAGAGATGAGTAATACACTAGAAGGAATCCACAGCAGAATAACTGAGGCAGAAGAACAGATAAGAGACCTGGAAGACAAAATGGTAGAAATCACTGCTACAAAACAGAATATAGAAAAAAGAATGGAAAAAAAAATGAAGACAGCCTAAGAGACCTCTAGGACGTTAAATGCACCAACATTTGCATTATAGGGGTCTTAGTAAAAGAGAGAGAGAAAGGATCTGAGAAAATATTTGAAGATATAATAGCTGAAAAATTCCCTAACATAGGAAATAGTCAACCAAATCCAGGAAATGCAGAGTCTCAGGAAGGATAAGCCCAAGGAGGAACACATTGAGACACATAGCAATCAAAATGACAAATATTAAAGACAAAGATAAAATATTAAAATGGGAAAAATGACAAAGAACATACAAGGGAACTCCCATAACGTTTTTAGCTGATTTCTCAACAGAAACTGTACAAGCCAGAAGGGAATCCTAGGATATATTTAACGTGATGAAAGGGAAGAAACTACAACCAAGAATACTCTACCCAGCAAGACTCTGGTTCAGATTTGATGGAGAAATCAAAAGCTTTCCAGACCAGCAAAAGTTAATAGAATTCAGCACCTCCAAACCAGCTTCACAACAAACGCTAAAGGAACTTCTCTAGACAGGAAACATAAGAGAAAGAAAAACCTACAAAAAAGAGACCCAAAACAATTAAGAAAATGGCAATAGGATCATATACATCGATATTTACCTTAAATGTAAATGGATTAAATGCACCAAACAGAAGACATAGACTGGCTGGGTGGATGAAAACATGTGCACGGATCTACTTCCACTTACCACATGACTCTACTTAACCCTCCAAACTGCAAGCAATTATTTTATATTAATATTTCCATTACACCTTGCAACTGCAATTATCTTTTATCTTTTCTCTAGCTATTGATTGTGAGAACTGGTAAACATATTTTACTATTGTGATTATGTAACTGATATTCATTTAATACCAGTGTATCATGATTGGTCAACAGAAAATAACAGAATTTTATATAACTAAAACTATTATTTAATAGAAAAACCTGTAATCACTTTTCAAAATCCAGAGGCATATTAGAATTATCTTGAAATAAAAAATACAAATGTTCAGGTTGCTTTTTTCTCCAAAGCTCCAAATGTGATTCTAATAAGCAGCCATGTTTAAAAGCAACTGGACATTATGATCTTTTATCTAGTTTGTTTCACTTTTCTATTTCATATTCAGTGCTCCCATTTCATTTAGTTATGTTTTCCAATTTTTCTCTTTTTTTTGTTTTTCTTTCTCAAGCATTAATCAAGTATAGTAGAAAAGGTGTTTTGTATACACACATGTATATTATGTATGTATAACGTGTATATATGTATGTGTAATTATACATTTTAGAAAACATAAATTTTTGCCTAGCTAAAAAGTTTATGACAGTTTGGCCCCAATTGTTTGACTATGAATAGAATGCTAGGTTTGATATAGTTCCATTTATTCTGACATCTAGTATTATTGCTAAAAGTCTAGAAAGGTTATTAATCTTCAGTTGAGTTCAGTTCATTTGCTCAGTCGTGTCCGACTCTTTGTGACCCCTTGAATCGCAGCACACCAGGCCTCCCTGTCCATCACCAACTCCCAGAGTCCACCCATCGAGTCCGTGATGCCATCCAGCCATCTCATCCTCAGTCGTCCCCTTCTCCTCCTGCTCCCAATCCCTCCCAGCATCAGAGTCTTTTCCAATGAGTCAACTCTTCACGTGAGGTGGCCAAAGTATTGGAGTTTCAGCTTTAACATCAGTCCTTCCAATGAACACCCAGGACTGATCTCCTTTAGAATGGACTGGTTGGATCTCCTTGCAGTCCAAGGGACTCTCAAGAGTCTTCTCCAACACCACAGTTCAAAAGCATCAATTCTTTGGCATTCAGCTTTCTTCACAGTCCAACTCTCACATCTATACATGACCACTGGAAAAACCATCTTAGTGATTTAAAAAAAATTTTTTGAATGAAACTTGAAACTTCTAATCCAATTCTGAGAATATAAATACTATGTTGTTAAAAAAAAAACAGGAAATTAATATATGCTACATTATTATTAACTAAAGTACAGATTTTGTTCAAATTCCACAAAATCTTATGCTAGTGTCCATTATCTGTTCTCATACCTTATTCAGGATTGGACATTGTATTTAGCTGCACTGAGCAGCTTCAGGTACATGAGAATTTACCAGAATTTGTTCAGGTACATGAACAAATTCCAGTAAATTCTTTTTTCATTTTTATTCTGTTACAAGTATTTTCTAATTTCCCTTGTTATGACTTCTTAGATGTACCTATCATTTAAAAGTAGGTATTTAATTTCCAAATACATAGGGTTTTTAAAGTACCCTTGATATTAATTTCTCATTTAATGTTTTCTTCTCTGCAGTCACCCTCTATGCTTTTTCATTCTTTTAACTTTATGGAGGAGTGGCTAAGTCAAATGTCTCTCTTGGTAAATGTTACACTGAACTTTAAAACGTGGTTATTTTCAAATATCTTTTGATATTGATTTGTAACATAATTCCACAATGATAACAGAACAGACTCTGTATGATATCAATACCTTCAGACCATGAAATTTTTACATCTTGTTTTACATCTCTGGATAAGTTCCAGAGTCTCCTGGTTCACAGTCTATGGGAACTTGAGTAGAATTTGTATCCTGCTGTTGTGTGAAAATGGTATAAATCTTATATGTAAATGGTTCATAGGGTTTTTCAGGTCTACTGTATCTTTCTACTTTTCTGTCTAGTCATTCTATTAATTTTTGACAGTTTTGATACTGAAACTCCAACTAAAACCTTAATTTATCTACTTAAAAAATAATATATAGTGGAACTACACATAACTTTGTTCTGTATTTTTCAAGTCTCTTGTAAATGTGTTATCATACTTACATAATCTGAAAAAAATTTTTAAAGAGGAAAAAAGAAACTACAGTATAGCACAGAGAACTGTATTTCATATCCTATGATAAACCATAATGGAAAAGAATATGAAAAAGAATATATATACATATATTTGAGTCACTTTTCTGTATGGAAGAAATTAACATAGCATTGTAAATCAAGTATACTTTAATAAAATTAAATAAAACAGGTGAGGTAGAAAAGACTGGCTGCCAATGACAAACTGGCATTAGCAAGAAGTTCAAGAAGTAAACAGAGAACAACCAAAGTCATGAAGGAAGCTATGCTAATTCTTGGAAACACTGACCTGGGAAGGTAAAGTGAAACTGATATTCAAGGGTTATAACCAAAGTTGTACAGAAACTTCTGAAAATTTCAGAACACCATGGAACATTCTAGGCTTTGTGAGGCAAGGAAAGAGCATAGAGGTGCAGCAAAATACCAGTATTAAATTTTCCTTATGCCTCAGTATGGACCTGGATACTCTTTACCGGGGAGCCTGGTGGGCTGCCATCTATGGGGTCGCACAGAGTCGGACACGACTGAGGTGACTAGCAGCAGCAGCAGCAGCAGCAGCACTCTTTGCAAATATATATCTGCATACATATTTATATTTATACAGTTATCTACATTATGCATGCTAAGTCAGTTCAGTCATGTTTGACTCTTTGCAACCCTATGTTCTATAGACTGCCAGGCTCCTCTGTCCATGGGATTCTCCAGGCAAGAATACTGGAGTGGGTTGCCATTTCTGCCTTCAGGGAATCTTCCTGACCGAGGGGTCAAACCCACATCTCTTATGTCTCCTGTACTGGCAGGTAGGTCCTTTACCGCTAGTGCCCCCTGGGAAGCTCTAATCTACTTAAAATTATACATAATTAAATGTTGCCTTTGTGCTTTCAGAAACTGTCCTCTAAAGTACCAACTTTTTTAACTGTCCAATGAATTGAATAAAAAATAAGGAATAATCCTACTTTTAAAAATCTGTCTTTCTCAGTTTCGATTATTATTTAAAATCTTATATATAAAGTGTTGAAACTAAAAATCATTGCTTGTCTTGTTTCTCATATTTTTCCTTAGATTATCTTGATTAGAAAGATCAGTTCATTATGCCCAACAAAAATGTTTATCAAGTCCCTGAGAACTTGAAAATAAATTATCATTGTTGCTTTTTTGCTTTCTTCTTTTATTAACAGAGGAGGTGTTTTCTATTTCCTAATTTCTTGGACCAGAGTTTACTATTAGATTAGCTAAAGGAAACATCTTGGTCATTTATATCCCTAATTGGATTTCTGCCTAATCCCTTTACTTGAGAGATTTCCCGTTTTTTCCCCTGTGAATTGTTACAAATAATATAAAATCTCCCTAATCACTCCCAACTTCTCCTGCCCATATTCTTGGAGCTTTTGTTACTTCAGGAAATTACTGACCCACAGAGACCTCAGTACTTACATCTTCATTAAGATGTTCTCTTAAATATGATATTTTCTTAAAGTTTAGATTTACGATCAGGACAAAATTACATATTTCAGTATGCAGAATAGAATCTAATAGTACCCATCGAAGGCTGGGAATTTCCAGTTTTCTTAATCAAACGACTTTTCAGAGCTGAGACACCATCCAAATTGAATCTGTTCCAGTATTTGGGGGACTAAAAATATACTATCACATTTGCAATTCCTTTTGCTGTTCAGCGTATGCAATCCTTCACAGCTGTACTCTAGCTCCATTTACTTTTACATGATTTTGCATAAAATATGTTTACTTTCATTTAGTAAATCTTATTTACCGCTAGATAATTAGACTCTAAGATGTTGTGTGTATTTTTCTTTAAAATACAATAACCCTTGCCATGGACAGCCACAGAACTGACTTTGAGAAATCGGGCTCCAGCCTCCCTGTGCTTTTTGAAATGCACTGTAATTCTCTATTATACTGGATAGGCCAGATAATGCAGAATTAAATTTCATAATTATTGGACTGACCTATGCTTATTCACTGAATTTCCATGTTCTCACTTGTTCGTGGAATACATTTATCAGAAAACATTAAGTTTACTCCTTTGGCGAAAGGGGTAAAGTGACAGCAGCCTGTAACCGAGCCTCTGGGGAAAACATACGTATCTAGAGTATGGTTAAATGGGGCAGTCTGCAAAACAAAACATGGTAAACTCTTAGACTGTCCCTGTGATGGAGACAGAGATCAGAGCTGATTTACCGGTCTCTGTAGCCCCAGCACCAAATCCAGTGACTAGCACAGAGTGGGTGCTCAATAAATGTCAGATACACTTGTGAGTTATAAACTGGTATGCATGACATTCCGCTNGAGAGAGAGAGAGAGAGAGATGTGTTAGTTTTACAAAGTATGGGCTCACAAAAGGGAGGCGCCTCTAACTCTGAAAAGAAGGAGGAGAAAAGATGGAAGAGCTACAACAAGACTTTGATGTAAAGAAAAGAGTGGGTAAAAATGTTCTTTTTTATAATCTTTGGCTTGAGGGTAAACTAGGATGAGCTATCACTTGTCAGGAGACCCAATGCAAGGAGGATTTGGGCTTTTAAAAAGGTAGAGGAAATCTCTGTAAAAATGATGTCAGAGGAGTAGAAGTTTTCACAGTCACAGACCACAATGGACACATGTTATCAGCTGGCACTGGGAGCCCAGATAACAGTGGGGAGCGTGAAATGAATTAAAAGCCACCACTTCCAGCAGCTATTACTTTGTTCTGCAGCTCCAGGGCAGTGAGAGCGGAGACTCTGGAGATGACTCCAGTTTACATAAGCAGCTCTTTGCAGGAAACCGCCCTCAGCAGGAAGCCCCTTTCCTTGTCACTTCAGCAAAGCTACAGTGTAACTGACTTCTACCCAGGCACCCGGTCTCCGCCCTAAGGACACCTTTCAGATCTTTCAATCATACAACCCCTTGCCTAACTTGTCAGTTCTTTCCATAGATCAAAGAAGGAGAAACGAAGAATCAGTAATTAAAAGATGACCAGCTCTCTTCCTTAACCTCCCCTTCAGTAATCTCAGGAACAAACTGTGTGAACACCACAGTGTCTAGAGGGAGATCACAAGGAGTCAACAGCCTGCACACAGTGGGGGTGGTGACAACTGTGACCACCCCCCCCTTTCAGAGATTAACTGAGATCACTCCCCGGCTCTCCTGTAAAGCTTTCATGGCTGAGCAGAATCTTTGGGGGATTTTTTGGGAGATACTGCATCTACCATCTTCCCAGATTGCTGGCATTCTGAGGAAAGACACCCCCCCGCCCCCCACCGATGTCTATGAGTTTGATTTTGTAAACTGCCATCAAGACTCCAGGGCAGAGCAGCAGAAACTGATGAGCAAGTACAGCAGACGCAGCTAGCAGCCAGGCGCTCTGAGTTATCAGGGAGAAGAGCTCTGATGGAGCCCTCTTGGCTAGTTTCCAGACTAGCCAAGAGCTAGGAAGAGCTGGAGGAAAGCAGGCTGACCGGACGAACAGGAAGAGCTGAGTCAGGCAGAAACTGGCATCAAAACCAGTTTTACTTATCAAATGGCTACACAGCTAGACTCCATTTTCCAACCTGACTCACAGTTAGGTTCGGTCAGGGACTGAGTTCTGAAAAATAGGGTGAAAATGGGTTTTGGTTTTATACAGCACTTTTGAGCTGAGAAAGTTGGGATATGAGTGTATTCCACCATGATCTCTTTGCCCATTCATCATTTTAAAAGCAAGCACTCCAAGAACCTAGAGAAGATTAGGACTGACCACAAAACGGAAGAAGTCTGGGTCCCCTGGACCACATGGCAGGTGCCCAACCAGAAATATACATGTGAGTGGACAGCGATATGCATGGAAAACAAACTTTTATTTGAAAAAGAAAATGAGATTTGAAGGTGTATTTGTTACAGCAGCTAGCGATAGCTTAAACAGTATACTGAGCTATTGGTGACCCATGCAATGACTGGGAGAATCAGCAGATCTAGAAAGAGAGGCGGAAGGCAGGCAAGCTGATTTGGGCTGCTGGCGGTGGAGGGATGCCAGGAAGACGTATAGTCCTGCTGGTGAGAGACACCCGGCAGTGGTCCCCAAGGAACACGCCTGTTATCCCCCTGAACCGCAGCATCAGATGAAATAAGTGCAGACACGTTGGGCCAGAGGATCCAACCATCACTTTTGTGTCATACAAATGGGGAAACTGAGGGTTGGTATTTTAAAAAAAAACCTTGTCCAATGAGGGATCCTGGATCACATGAGTGGGGTTTCCAGCTATCGTGATGCATAGTTCTCTGCTTGACTTGCTAGAAAGCTCACAGAATATTTCAGAACCATGGTTCTCAACCAAGGGGCAATTTTGCCCCCAGGGGATATCTGACTTTCTCTGGAGATACTGGTCATCAAAACTGGCGGCTGGTGTGCTGTTGGCATCTAGTGGGTGTAAGCTAGGGATGCTGCTAAATATCTTATGATCCTCAAGACGAGTATCCCTGCAAAAAAATAATCTAACTCAGAAGGTTTACTGTAATAAGACTGAGAAACTGTTTTAGAGCATTGTGAAAGTGTTAGTCGCTTAATTGGGTCTGACTCTTTGCGATCCTGTGGACTGTAGTCCACCAGGCTTCCCTGTCTATGGAATTCTCTAGGCAAGAATACTGGAGTGGGTAGCCATTCCCTTCTCAAGGGGATCGTCTCAACCCAGGGATCGAATCCAGGTCTCCCAAACTGCAGGCAGATTCTTTTACCGTCTGAGTCACCAGGAGAGCCTTTAGATATTATGTGACCACCCATAACAAAAATTTGGTTTCCAATTTTAAGAAAAACTAATTGTGTGGTTAATCTGAAGTCAGTTTGACCTTGACATTAGCTCATCATTTTCATATATTTATTTTTTCAAAATCTCATTTTTGTCTAGAGTGAAGTCCTTATAGAGAAGGACAAGCTTTCTCAATAAAGTATGTATTAATTGAAGAAAGGCCCCAGGAATTTGGCTTACATGTATACAGCTGCACACTGCACTTTGAAAACTGAGATTTACCAAGGACAAAAGTCACTGCACAAAATCAATAATCCCCAGACATAAGAAATGCTCAGCTCTGCATGGATATTCTGTTTTCACCTTAAGATGTATAATTGTTTGCCATATTTGGTGACCCCTGTAGAGAAGGACTAGGAAAATTCTACTGTGTCAAAAGGAGTCATAGAGTTTTCTGGCTGGCTGGAACAACACAGAGGCGAAGGTGGTTGTAGGAGTCTATTTTGCAGGTGGAGATGAAGGACGAAGATTACAAAGGCTCTGTCATCAGCAGTGAATTCTAGGCTGGCTACACTTCATGCTGCTTTTTTGGAAATGTCTTCCTGTTCTTCTCAATGCTCCATTATTAATCTCAGCTTGCCAGGGAGAATTTAATTCTTCCTCTATTTTGTCCTTATTTTTAGTTGCAAGAAAAGACACTGTTTATCATATGAGCTCTGACAGGAATATACATTTATACACCACACTGCAGTTCGTGTGTATGCACGCTCACTCAGTCATGTCCAATTCCTTGGGAAGTTTATGTATATTTATATTCACATTGCATGTCCATGTATATATGCATAGGGTAAGCACTCTGATACTATGTTGGTAGAAACATATCATTCTTTTCTGTTAATAATTTCAGAAGAGATTCTAAGATAAATTAAATATCTTGATTTGGCTTTTCAGACACTTATTAGAAAATGTCATTATGAGTTCACTCAATTTGTTAAATACTTGCTTAAGATATGTACTGCACTTTCCTAGGTTCCTGTAAATTTCTCAAGCCTCATCTCTTTATTAAATTAGACACTCAGCCATGTCTAAAGTATTTTTACTGAGCTAACATTCAATGTATAACCTATGTTCTTAGAAGGTCACTAGAACAACCAGTTGTTTGAACAGTATTTGAACACCTTTTACAAATTAATGTCAAGGTATTACTGATTGTGTTACCCAATACTCTTTATATTGGTATCCATAGTAAATCCATGATTACGCTTAGCTTCAATGTTTATTTACAAATGAAAATTTTGCAGCACTTGGCCAGGTTCATTTTTCATATTCGGTTTCAATAAACCAATATGTGATTGTAAAACACATGTGCAAATAGGTTTACAAAAGAAAGAAAGAAAAGGAAAGGGAAGGGAAAGGGAGAAAAGAGGCTTTGAAGGACAAATTAAGAGAGTGTGCTTGTTACTAAAATATCCTTAATTGCTTGAAACTTAAGACAACGCTGAAAGCTAGTTTATTTTCTAAATAAGGAGCAAAGGGGGGGGGCATTAAAATGAGAATTTAGAGAGAGCTGTAGAGTCATTAAAAAAATGTTAGTTTGCAAAAAATACAATCTGCATACTATAAATTGATGGGGACCCAAAGAATGTTAAGCCCCCTCTCTAAAGAGATACTTAATTGGATTCAGGAACAAATGAAACTCAGTAGAAATCTCTCTAATCCTGCGGAAAAAAATGGGGACAGGAAAGCTGCAAGGTGCTTGAGTTGAATATGGAATTATTTTTGGAGAAAAATTTTGGTGTAAATGAAGTTAGGAACAATTTTAGCTCTTTTTTTGTTTTTCACTCTTTAATATTTTAAAATCAATTTATTATGTATTATTATGTAAAGATACACTTTAAAATTATAAATATGATTAGATTTCGTGCATAACTAGGTAATACCTAAATCACTGAATTATCTCCAAAACTCGGTATCACCTAAATTATTAAAGTATTTACATTATAGTGACAGCGCAGCATTCTGTCACCAGGGTCACTTGGTGGCATTCTTGGTTGAATTTAACAAATTAGGCTGCATTAAGTTTCCAAAAATATGAACTATTAGCACTTGTGTGAATTTTAACTCAAAGCTCTAAACCAGGGATCATACAGATGATGATATGACCATGCAATCCAAGATAACTTCTGTTTATTTCTCTAGTCATTTGAACTTACAGTCACACTGAGGTGACCACGGACAGGGTTAAAAGGAGCCTCCCAAATGCGCCATACTTGCATGCGGATTATTTTGAGCTAAAGGCAGTCAAGACCTTGTGCGTTCAAGAGAAAAATATCAGTTCAGTCGCTCAGTCATGTCCGACTCCCTCCGTGTGACCCCATGGACCGCAGCACGCCAGGCCTCCCTGTCCATCACAAACTCCTGGAGCTTACTCAAACTCAGGTCCATGGAGCTGGGGATGCCATCCAACCATCTCATCCTCTGTCGTCCCCTTCTCCTCCCACCTTCAATCTTTCCCAGCATCAGGGTCTTTTCCAAGGAGTCAGTTCTTCACAACAGGTGGCCAAAGCATTGGAGCTTCAGCTTCAGCATCCTCCTCCCTTAACTATACAGAAGAATTTAAATTGGGGCCCTTTCTGGGCCAATCCCCAGAAGAATTATGAGCAGAGATAAGTTTTACCTGCATAGCAGGGCAAACATCTGATAACCCAACCTCTGCTCTTCTTCTTGTCCCCTGAATTATGACCCGCACCCCCGTCACATCCTTTAGCTCAGGATGGCATATGTACCTTATTTTACCTTTCTGTTTTTGAACCTCACATGTGGGCTTGTGTACACGCAAAATTAAGCTGTCTTTCTCCTGTTTTTCTGTCTTCTGTCAATATGATTATTAAATCAGTTGAAAAAGCTTTGAAGGTACAAGAAACATCTTTCTCCTCAACACTATCTTACCATAGGTGACTGTTAACCTCTGTTCTTGAGTTTTCTTAGGTTTACTCTTAATTATTATAAAGTGCAGGAACCATCCCATGCAGAAAACAAATAAAAGAAATGCTTTGTCTGATGTTTTCAAGGAAGCAACTGTATTCAGATTAGCGTTCATAAGTGATGAATAATTCAGAAATAATCACTATTTCCATTCATATTAATGCAAATTAGCCCTAAAGATTAATAAGCCCCATGGGTACAGGATCCAAAAGAAATTCGTTACACATAAAATAAATTGCACTCTGAGAGTAGAAGAATATCAGTGATAATTAAACTTATGACCCAAAGCAATAATATTGTTATTCTCTGGGTTCTTAATATTCACTTCCACAGGATATATCATAACTAGGATAAGCTAGGAAAATGTGGGAAGTCTAGTGAAAAAATCACACACTATTTAAATTATGTTGTAGGACAATAGATTTTAAATTTTATTTGCAAATTTGTATTTGCTTTCATGCACTAGAATCTCATAAACTCAACTTTATGAATGTGAAAGGCCTACTCATATTAGCAAAAACACATATACTTTAAAGATTTTTAAATGAGGACCCAAGTATATGTAGTAACTACCACCAGAATAACAATAAGCTGTCTTTTAGAAGGCCAGAGGGAAACCTATTTTTAATGACTAGGAGAGAAGGATTTTCAATTAGCATATTCATTATTTGTATGTAAATTGATGATTCCAACAGCTGCTTAAGGGTGTTAAAAAACAATTTGTTATATTAAGCAGTTTAAACATTCTTCTTAAAAATCGTGTTTACCTGTTTAATATGCTGAACAATGTCTTTCTTCCTTCGGAGCACTGGGCAGGGGAGGAAGACTCAGATTGCTCATCAGTCTCCCATTTTCCCACTGGTGAGATCCTTGAACAAACAGGGAGACAGAGGCCACAGCTCAACATTAATATTTGGGTTACTTCCGGTGTTCTTTTGTTAGGGTTGCAACATTCTTTGGTTTGGGCAAGGAGATATTTTGCAGCAACAAAGGTTTTCTAGACAGCATCAGAACTTTTCTAGTCCTGAAAACTCTAGTGAGCTCAGAGGAAAACGGTGGAGACTTTAAGAGAAAGGACTTTTTTTCTTCAAGGACTATTTGTGAACAGTCAGCTGTGGGCTCCACCCAGGCCCTGATGATCTGCATTCCCAGGTGGCTCAGTGGGTAAAGAATCTGTCTGCAATGCAGGAGCCCCAGGTTCAATCCCCAGGTTGGGAAGATCCCCTGGGGGAGGGCATGGCAACCCACTCCAGTATTCTTGCCTGGAGAATTCCATGGACAGAGGAGCCCAGCGGGCTACAGTCCATGGGGTCGCAGAGTCAGACCCGACTGAAGCGATTGAGCACGCACACGTGCAGATGGATGTGTAGAGAACAAGGGGTGGAGAGCTGTCCCTGCTGGAGGATTCCCATCATGAGAGCCTTTCATTTCATTCCTGAGAAGACATGAGACTCTTGAAGAGAAAGCCACCCTGTGGGCCCATAGCATTTGCTCTGGGATCGCTCATCATCTCTCTGTTCCCCTCCCTGCAGGAAACCACAGCAAATCATCCCTTGCTAATTTCTGTTGGCCTGGAAGATGAATCAGTATTAGGTCAGGACAGGATTTAAATCCTTTAACCACCACCCACACCTCTGCCCTTCCCTCTGCTTGTCCAGTGATCTAGACCAGGGCTTTGCAAACTTCACTGTGTACAGGAAGCTGCCGGAGCACCATGTTAAAGCAGAATCTGGGACTCCTCTGGTGGTCCAGTGGCTAAGACTCCGAGCTCCCAGTAGAGGTTCCCAGGTTTGATCCCTGGTCAGGGAACTAGATCCCATATGCAGTAACTAAGAGTTTGCATCCCCGTAGCAGAAGCAACAATGACAGGGCAGAGCTAAATAAATAAATAGCAGATTCTGAATCAAGAGGGCAGAGTGGGGCCTGGGATTCTGCATTTCTAACAAGTTCCCAAGTAAGGTTGCCGGTGGATGTGATCTCTGTGGGGCAGCCGTGAGCAGTGGCGTGCAGTGAGATCTTAATTCCCTGCCCAGGAATTGAACCTGGGTAGCCTGGATGGAAACCAGGAATCCTAGACAGCAGACCAGCAAGGGCTAGGGGCTAGGAAGTTATTTTCCCCTGGATCTTTGTCCCCGTTGAAAGAAGCACCTTTATCACAGAGGCAGAAACTGTAAATGCAGGTACACAGTTTGTTATCAGGGACATAGCACAGGAACAAGAGGGAGAGCACACGGAGAAACGGGATGCTTAGCTGAGACAGAAGCAAGGCAGACGTGCCCCCAGAGGGGAAGGGGGTGCGCTCCCCCCTAGGGAGGAGGAGCCGCACACCCAGAGGGGAAGTGTGTGACCAACCCCCTAGGGAGGAGGAGCACTACGGAGGCGGTTAAGTCATTTACACAGGGCAGTCCTTCCGGGTCTTTTGTCTTCTTTCAGGCCAGTTATCTGGTTTCTTTTTTCACAGCTGACCTGCACTGGGACACTCCCCTGGGTGTACCTGTACCCCTGAGCCAAGATGGATCTTGACATGAAGGCTTCTGGGAGGAGCAAGACTCATTATGGCCTGGCGTTACCCCTTGATTTTGACCCACAAGGAGCCTTTCTGTGCATGGCAGTGTCCCCCTTGTCCCAGAATAGGTGGGAGCAGAGATGCCTTAATCATCTGCCCAAACAGAGCTTTGCCCATCTTTGTCCCTGCCATGACTCTTACCTTGACAATTGCCACGTCTCTTACCTTCAGTGTTTACAAGAGAAACACTATTTACCGTTTCTGTTGTTACTAACATTTTGGAGGCCAAACAGGAGACCGATTGTAAATGCCTTAACTGGAGCCCACCTATCTCTTGTCTCAAGTAATGCTAACAGCTGGAAGTATCCAACCTGAAGCCCACTTCTTCATGCTCCATGAAATGCAATCAGGAGGCCAGTTGTAAATGTTTAAACTGGAGCTCTATCTCTGATATCAGGTGAGTCACATTTGAGTAGCAAAGGCCTGCAACTGAGTCACAAGCATCTGGTTTTACCCCTGGGTAAAATATAATTATAATAATGTACTGTTCTGAGTCACTCAGTTGTGTCCGACTCTATGTGGCTCTATGGACTGTAGCCCGCCAGAATTCTGTCCATGGAATTCTCCAGGCAAGAATACTGGAGTGGGTTACCATGCCCCACTCCAGGGGATCTTCCCAATGCAGGGATGGAACTCAGGTCTCCCACATTGCAGGTGGATTCTTTACCGTCTGAGCCACTGGGGAAGCTCATGAATACTGGAGTGGGTAGCCTATCCCTTCTCAGGGGATCTTTCCAACCCAAGAATTGAACTGGGGTCTCCTGCATTGCAGGCAGATTCTTTACCATCTGAGCCACCAGGGAAGCCCAAGAATACTGGAGTGGGTAGCTTATAATAGTAGTTGTAAAAATAGCAGCTAACATATATTACATGCATATTTATTACTTGTTTTATTTTCTCTATGAATGTGCAAATTGATATAAAGAGAGGTTAATATCATATTCAACACCACACAGCTAAGGACAGACTCAGGGTATGAACTCAAACAGTCCTGCCCCAGACCTGCTAAACCTTAGGGTCCAGCCCTGCTACAGTGAGGTCCACGCCCTGTGTCTAATCCCACCGCCCTGGAGATTTCATCCTGCATTTGTTTCATCCCAACTGTGAGAACTTACCATTTCTCTTTCAGCCTTTGGGTTTCAGCTTTCCTACAGAATTTCTTATTCCTTTGTACTTAGGGCCCCAGCATCTCCTAGATCTCTGGTAAAACATATCTTTGGGCTTCCAGGCCCACTGCACCAAATAATCCAAAGAGATGAGAAAATAAGCAGGGAGGAAAGAGTGCAGGCTTACTTCAGCTTACACTGAGACGTTTGATAAGTTTTTACCATCTTTGAACCTGTACTTCTCAGCAGCACCAATCAGAGGCTCGCATTACAGAAGTGCAACCAACACCCTTGCTGTTTCTACCCAAAGCCATATTCGCTCACTCAGCACACAACGTCTGAGATTTAGATCCCAACATCATCCTCTTGCTGGTAGTCTTTTAGTGGCTTTGACAGTGGTGATGGCTCAAGAGGAGCCATTAGCGGGATGACAGTGACACCTATTCTGTGCTAACAAAGAAAGAGCCACCATGACACTCAGGTGAACGCTGACTTAGGAAAGAGACAAGCTGATACAAGGAGATCGCTCTGTGACAGTCACCGAGGCTTGGAAAATGCCTTTACCCCATATTCATAGCTATGGTTAGACTGAGGAGGCCAACCCCCACGGTCCAGATGCTGACTCTAGAATGCAGACTGAGATTATAACAGAAGCAGGGTCACCTTGAGAGACTGTATCATTAAAATTCAGAAAACAGAGTTAAGGAGTCACAGTCTTCCTTTATAAGATACTCTACAATCAAGAGTCTCCCCTCGATGGTAAGGGAAGACACCTGGAGAAAGATGCCCCAAGAACTGGCATGTTTTCAACAGAGGTCACAAGAACCCTTTCTGTGGAAGACAGAAGGCATCTCTCATTTTAGTATAGAAATAGTCAGCAAAAACTGTCTGCATAATCTTCCTGCAGGGCCTTTTTCCCGTTGTCATGATCCTAATGGACTGTGTTTGCTGTTCTCCACCTGTTTTTGGCATCTTCAATCTATCAGCATATTATTCTCCATATTATTCTGGGGAAAATAAATTTGCATACCGGAACTAGACCATACTTTTCCACTGCTGTTCAGAAAATGATGTTATATCACATACCCAAAGACTCAGAGCTCAGTTAGAATTTTCTATTACCCCTGAAATATTCCAAAGACTCAAAGTGTTGTGTTTTTTTTTTTAAGAATCCCAAGTCTAACATTGTGTTTTTTATAATATCCTGAGTGTGGGAACAACAGAAAATGAACTGAAGGGCTTTAAACATCTCACACTATCTTCAACTGTCTCAGAAAGAAGAAAGAGTAAGAGATGGGTGTAGGGGGTGGGAATGGGGGAGACTGTGAATCAGATTACCAGAGCTATTTCTTAGACAATACTGCTGATATGGGACAATCCTTCCAACATATGTGCAATTTGCTCCTTCACTCAGTATTTCCTGAGGGCATTCTACCTGCAAGACACTGAACAAGATGCAAAGGATACTGGAATGAACAAGACAGACATGATCCTTGCCCTCAGGAAACATGCAGAATAATGACCATGTGATCTATCTTCAATGCGCTATGTAATCAACTACTTTTATCTTTATATTTGATTGAAGTATAGTCGCTTTATAGAATTTTGCAGTTTTATGTCAAGCCTCAACACGAATTAGCCATAGGTGTACATGTATCCCCTCCCTTTTGAACCTCCCTCCCATCTCCCTCCCCATCCCACCCCTCTAGGTTGATACAGAGCCCCTGTTTGAGTTTCCTGAGCCATACAGCAAATTCCTGTTGGCTATCTGTTTCACTTATGGTAATATGAGCTTCCATGTTACACTTTCCATACATCTCACCCTCTTCTCCCCTCTCCCCGTGTCTTTAAGTCTATTCTTTATGTCTGTTTCTCCATTGTTGCCCTGTAAATAAATTCTTCAGTATCATTTTTCTAGATTCCATATATATGTGTTAGAATACAGTATTTATCTTTCTCTTTCTGACTCATTTCACTCTGTATAATAGGTTCTAGGTTCATCCACTTCATTAGAACTGACTCAAATGTGTTACTTTTTATGGCTGAGTAATATCAGCTCTGGGATTTCTTTGGAAGGAATGATGCGAAAGCTGAAACTCCAGTACTTTGGCCACCTCATGCGAAGAGTTGACTCATTGGAAAAGACTCTGATGCTGGGAGGGATTGGGGGCAGGAGGAGAAGGGGACGACTGAGGATGAGATGGCTGGATGGCATCACTGACTCGATGGACGTGAGTCTGAGTGAACTCTGGGAGATGGTGATGGATAGGGAGGCCTGGCGTGCTGCGATTCATGGGGTAGCAAAGAGTCGGACACGACTGAGCGACTGAACTGAACTGAATATCTCATTGTGTATATGTACCACAGCTTCTTTATCCACTCATCTGTCAATGGACATCTTGGTTGCTTCCATGTTCTAGCTATTGTAAATAGTGCTGCAATGAACAATGGGATACACGCATCTCTTTCAATTTTGGTTTCCTCAGGGTATATGTCTAGGAGTGGGATTGCTGGGTCATATGGTGGTTTTATTCATGCTTTTTAAGGAATCTCCATACCGTCTTCCGTAGAGGTTGTATCAATTCACATTCCCACCAACAGTGCAAGAGCATTCCCTTTTCTCCACACCCACTCAGTTTGTAGACTTTCTGATGAGGGCCATTCTGATTGGTGTGAGGTGGTATCTCATTGTAGTTTTGATTTGCATTTCTCTAATAATGAGCGATGCTGAGCATCTTTTCATGTGTTTGTTAGCCATCTGTATGTCTTCTTTGGAGAGATGTCTGTTTAGGTCTTTTCCCCACTTTTGGATTGGGTTGTTTGTTTTTCTTGCATTGAGTTGTATGAGCTCCTTCTATATTTTGGAAATTAATCCTTTGTCAGTTGTTTCACTTGCTATTATTTTCTCTCATTGTCTTTTCACCTTGCTTATAGTTTCCTTTGCTGTGCAAAAGCTTTTCAGTTTAATCAGGTCCAGACTTGTTTACTTTTGTTTTTATTTAGGTGGGTTATAGAGAATCTTGCTTTGATTTCTGTCATCGCATGTTCTGCCTATGATTTCCTCTAAGAGTTTTATAGTTTCTAGTCTTACATTTAGGTCTTTAATCCACTTTGAGTTTATCTTTGTGTATGGCATTAGGAGGTGTTCTAATTTCATTCTTTTACATGTAGCCATCCAGTTTTCCCAGCACCATTTATTGAAGAGGCTGTCTTTGCCCCATTGTATATTCTTACCTCCTTTGTCAAAAATAAGGGGCCCATAGGTGCATGGGTTTATTTCTGGGTTTTCTATCTTGTTCCATTGGTCTGTATTTCTGTTTTTGTGGCAGTACCATACTGTCTTGATGACTGTAGCCTTGTAGTATAATCTTTATTCTGCTCTTCCAGAGTTATTTCCACCATTTTATTTTCCAGCTCACTGATTCATTCTTCTGCTTCAGATATTCTGCTATTGATTCCTTCTAGAGTATTTTTAATTTCAGCAATTGTTTTGTTTATGCTTATTCTTTAATTCTTCTAGGTCTTTTTAAATTGATTCTTGCATTTTCTTCCATTTTGTTTTCAAGGTTTTTGATCATCTTTACTATCATTATTCTGAATTCTTTTTCAGGTAATTTGCCTATTTCCTCTTCATTTACTTGGACTTCTGTGTTTCTAGTCTTTTCCTTCATTTGCACAGTTTCTCTGCCTTTTCATTATTTTTTTTTTTTTTAATTTATTGTTTGGGGTCTCCTTTTCCCAGGCTTCAAGGAAAGCTGAATTCTTTCCTTGAAGAAGGTTGAATTCTTTCTTCCTTTTGGTTTCTTTCCTCATAATGTTGGTCCAGTGCTTTGTGTGAGCTTCCTATAGGGTGAGATTTGTGCTGAGTTTTTGTTTGTTTGTTTGCTTTTCCTCTGATGGGCAAGGCTGAGTGAGGTGGTAATCCTGTCTGCTGATGATTGGGTTTGTATTTTTATTTTGTTTGCTGTTTAGATGAGGTGTGCTGCACGGGGTGCTACCGGTGGTTGGGTGATGCCGGGTCTGTATTCAAGTGGTTTCCTTTGTGTGAGTTCTCACTATTTGATACTCCCTATGGTTAGTTCACTGGTAGTCTAGGGTCCTGGAGTCAGTGCTCCCACTCCAAAGGCGCAGGGCTTGATCACTTTCTTCCTGCACACAAGGACTCAGGAACCTGCTGGAGTCATCGTCATGGCTGTTCTGCTGGCTGCTCGGTTAGCTGCAAGTCCTGTTTCAGCTCGGAAATGCTTTAGTTATATGTCCAAGGGATCTTCTCATAAGAAAGCAGCTTCTCTGGACTTTCTTTCAACATATGTCTGGCCCAGTATTAGATGCCCCAGATACAGGACTGAATGAGAGAGAATGAGAGAGGAGTGAACGAGTACTTTGCCCTCTCAAAGTTTGTCTCCAGTTGCATGTATATTAAGCAGTGTATATAATTTCCTTGCCTCAATTCTCTCATCTGTGGAGGGATAAGAGACAGACACCATGGCCTGTTCACTGTGCTCCCAGGAAAAGCGTTCTGCCTCCTCTGCCTCCTGAGGGCCTCACGTGGACATGTGTGCCTGAAATCAACTATTTTTTAATGCTACTTTAATCTTCCTAAGCTTTTTATCTTCTATCATTCTTTTCTTTTATGAAGTACCTCTTCCATAAATCTTTACGAGAGTAGAAAATACTAAATATTACATTTGCAGTAAGGTATAATTATTAAAAACTATCCCATCTTGGGCAATTAGTGGGGAAAGAGTCTGGGAGCACTTGAGGTTGGTATGGCAGAGTTAGAATATCAAGTTGAATATAGAAGATGGGCCAATATGAGGTACTTAAAAGCACTTAACAACAACAATAATAATAAAGGCTATTTTAGCACTTTTACACACAGTATCCATCTTTAACTTCCATGACAACTCCTTGTGAAAGTGTAGTTATTAAAATCACTTTCAAGTGCTACAAAATGATGCTGAGAGGATAAATAATTTGCCCAAGATAATAAAACAAAAACCACTGCAGAGACCAAACCCAAGTGCTCGAGTCCAAAGACAAATGATCAAATACTATGATATGCTGACCTCTCAAATTTTGGCATACGCAAGAGAAAAGGAGAATATGGGACAAAGTCACCTATAATCAATAAAAAGAAGATACCAAGTTGAAGTGTGGTTGAGAATAAAACATCAGATACTTAAAGTTAATCCAAAATTGTAAAGATGGAGGATGGAGAAAGAGGTGAGGTGGACAGCAAACCAAGGGCCCAGGCACATGCTCTTGAGTGAACATCCTCTGATGGGGTCTGCGCAGAAGATGGATGGTGTCAACCTGAGTATGCATCTCAAATCATCGCCAGGGCTGAGCATTCCTGCCCCATGTCTGAAAGACCCTTTCTTACTACTGCTGTTTCACCTTGAGATACCTCCACTGAGCAAAGTCTGTCAGCACTGAAGCAGCCACCACTTCCTCTAGAGAAGTGCCACTTACCAAACGCAGTGGGCACCAGCGAACTTTTCCATTATGGTGAAAGTTGAGGAGGCGCCCTGACAAATTCGACCACTGTCCTTTCCATCTCTACCAATAATAAGTCTGTAATAATAACTAAGGGGACAAAATTCCTCACCCTTAAATATCATAGTATTTGCAGGCCTGAGGACTTTCTCCGGTGCTTTGGACAGTGCACTTCTCCAAGGAGCACGGAAAAGAAACATAACCCCGAATCAGGCAGGAAACTTTCTCTAGCAATTTTTAATTTTTACTATTATTTTTTAATAGAAGTGCAGTTGATTTACAATATTGTGTTAATTACTGCTGTACAGAAAAGTGATTCAGTTATACATATTATATATATATATATACACATATATATACACATAATTTTTTAAAATATTCTTTTCCATTATGGTTTATAATAGGATATTGGATATCATTCTGTGCTATACAGTAGGACTTGTTTATCCATCCTATATATAAAAGCTTACATCTGCTAACTCCAACCTCATATTCCATCCTTCCCCCCAAAACCCTCTCACTTAATTTTTTGTTGAGCAAATTCTGTAAATAACTGTTTGAGATCTCAGCTAGGCCTTAAATAAAGTGTGGAAAGGGTGACAAATAGTGAAATTTACTGAGAAATTCAAGAAAATTTATAAGGCGTCAACATGTTATCTTTCTATAAGGATGCCTTGCATAGAAAAATCACATTATTCCAGAAAACATTATCTTAGGCATATTAAATGCCACATATCCATAAATAGACCACACAAAAATATTAACAGATAACAAGGTTTTCTGCTTATAAATTTAGCCATCTCAGACCTCTCTGATTCCAAACCCCTCACTTTTAGCTTTTTTATTAGACTGAAGAGTCTAACCTGGCAAAGCAAGAACTTTAGACTGTATTCTATTGAGATGGGTGAGTGAGCAGAGTATTTTAAAGGAAAGAGGGAAATGACTGAGCTGATTTTATGTAACAGAGTAGTTTGGAACTGGGGGAGATTATTAGAGAGGAGAAGTGACTGGAGACGGGATTTGGAGTTAATGTAAAGAGGCAACTTGACTTTTAGTCTAGATTTTCCCACCAGCTGGAACTTGGCTCAAGTCCTTTCCTACCCAGCCTCCTGAAAGCTCTTTTTATCAGTTTCAACCAGCTTCTGACTGGCCTCAGGAAGCTATCAAAGTTCCCCCAGGCACTAAGATACCGATCTTTCCTTCTGTTTCTCTGTGTGTCTTGCCTTAGGGCAAAGGGTGTTCCAGTCTCTACTGCTCTGTAACAAACTACCCTACATTTATTACCCCTCAGCATTCTGTGGTCAAAAATGTGAGTGGGGCTTGGCTATGCTCTTCTGCTCCTGGGAGTGTTGACTGGGTTCACTCAGCGGTACTCGGAGGGTAGCTATGCTGGTCTGGGGAAGCTAAGATGGTTCCAAATGTACACCTGTGTGCCTCGGCAGGCACAGCCAGTGGTCTGGGCTTGGCTAGAACTGTTGACAGGAGCGTCCTACACAGCCTCTCAACACGGTGTCTAAGGGTAGTCAGGACTTGAACCTCAGCAGCTGACTTTGTCTCAAGATGATGCTGAAAACTCAGCCTCTGCACACCAGTGCCAAATTGAATCTTGGAGACAGAGTTTTGGGAAAAGTAGAAAATAGCTTTATTGCTTTACCAGGCAAAGGGGGACATGGTGGGCTTGTGCCTCAAAAACTGTGTCTCAACCAAGTGAGGATTTGGTCAGGAGTAGGGTGGGGTTGCTAATAAGATTAGAGTGTGTGGAGAGCCTGCAGTCCTTTACTCTGGACTCAGGTGGTCTTCTCATTGAAGGTGTTAGTCCTGCAGAAGAGCTTATGTGCATCCCTTGAGGGGGCAACCAGGACCATCTCCCAAGGCTGCATTATTGCTTCTTGGCTGCTCTTCCCTTGTCTCTGCATCCCCACCCTTCTCTGATCTGCAACTGTTTGAAAGTCTTCTGTGCCCTGAAGTCCCACATGGTCCTGCACACTTTCAAGAACCAGGCAGAAGCAGCATGGTTTGGGGGCCTTTTCTGATCCAGCCCTGCAAGTCCCTCAGAGTCACGTCTGTCCTACTCTACTGGTGACATGAGAGTCCTAGGCCAGATTCTAGAGGACAGGAACTGGGCTCCCCCTTTAAGTAAGAAAGTTGCAAGGTCACACTGCAGATGAGCTCCTGAGGTGAACTTTGGACATCTTTGGACAATACCCTCTGCCACAGGAGCACAGAGTTGAAGTCAGGTAAGACTGAGTTCAAATTTTCCTTCCTAATTGTACAACTCCTGGAAAGTTACATAATCTCACAGAGCTTATTTCCTGTTCTATGAAATGATTAACAACAACCAAAAAAAAAACTTGCTACCTTTCATGGTCTGTTGATAAAATTAAGTAAGAAGATATACACAAAACAATCCAACTGTAGTCAGTACTCAGATGAGCATATTTTTCTCTCACCTCTCTCCAGAACCCGGAATAGTGAAACTGAGCAGGATCCTGCGGGGTTCCTGGGCATGGAAGCCTTCCTGTCCCCCATTTCTTTTTTGTAAGGAATAGACTGCAGCCTCCTTAACATCTGAGTCCCAGAGGGCAGGTTCAAACATTTGTTGATGAGGGAAGCGGGGAGAGGCAGAGGCAAGGGAAGAGCAGCCAGGAAACCACAGTGCAGCCTCGGGGCAGATCCGGGCTCCCCCAAGAAGGGTGCACATAACTTTGAGCTCTTCTGCAGTACTGAAAACCTCAACAAATGGAAGGTGTCAGCATTCTTTGTTCCAGAGAAGGTCACAGAATGATAACCAGAGAAGCTCATTGGGAGAACACCTGAGGCCAAATTAAAGGAGTGCAGGCCCTGTACACACCCTGATCCTTAACAGCAACTCCACCCTTGAACTACTGCTATAAAACCACTCACCAAATCCTCCCGGATTGGGACACACAGTTTTTGGGGTACACCCACTATGTCCCCTTTTTCTCCTTTGCTTTTTGCCTCTCTTCTTTTCACAGCTATTTATAAGCCCTCCCCAGACAGCCATTTTGCTTTTTTGCATTTCTTTTCCATGGGGATGGTCTTGATCCCTGTCTCCTGTACAATGTCATGGACCTCATTCCATAGTTCATCAGGCACTCTATCTATCAGATCTAGGCCTTTAAATCTATTTCTCACTTCTGTATAATCATAAGGGACTTGATTGAGGTCATACCTGAATGGTCTAGCGGTTTTCCCTACTTTCTTCAATTTCAGTCTGAATTTGGTAATAAGGAGTTCATGATCTGAGCCACAGTCAGCTCCTGGTCTTGTTTTTGTTGACTGTATAGAGCTTCTCCATCTTTGGCTGCAGAGAATATAATCAATCTCATTTTGGTATTTACCATCTGGTGATGTCCATGTATAGTCTTCTCTTGTGTTGTTGGAAGAGGGTGTTTGCTATGACCAGTGCATTTTCTTGGCA